>OU343160.1:165242686-165427346 GCA_910595825.1 Philhelius pedissequus
TGACAGACTGACAGACTGACAGACTGACAGACTGACAGACTGACAGACTGACAGACTGACAGACTGACAGACTGACAGACTGACAGACTGACAGACTGACAGACTGACAGACTGACAGACTGACAGACTGACAGACTGACAGACTGACAGACTGACAGACTGACAGACTGACAGACTGACAGACTGACAGACTGACAGACTGACAGACTGACAGACTGACAGACTGACAGACTGACAGACTGACAGACTGACAGACTGACAGACTGACAGACTGACAGACTGACAGACTGACAGACTGACAGACTGACAGACTGACAGACTGACAGACTGACAGACTGACAGACTGACAGACTGACAGACTGACAGACTGACAGACTGACAGACTGACAGACTGACAGACTGACAGACTGACAGACTGACAGACTGACAGACTGACAGACTGACAGACTGACAGACTGACAGACTGACAGACTGACAGACTGACAGACTGACAGACTGACAGACTGACAGACTGACAGACTGACAGACTGACAGACTGACAGACTGACAGACTGACAGACTGACAGACTGACAGACTGACAGACTGACAGACTGACAGACTGACAGACTGACAGACTGACAGACTGACAGACTGACAGACTGACAGACTGACAGACTGACAGACTGACAGACTGACAGACTGACAGACTGACAGACTGACAGACTGACAGACTGACAGACTGACAGACTGACAGACTGACAGACTGACAGACTGACAGACTGACAGACTGACAGACTGACAGACTGACAGACTGACAGACTGACAGACTGACAGACTGACAGACTGACAGACTGACAGACTGACAGACTGACAGACTGACAGACTGACAGACTGACAGACTGACAGACTGACAGACTGACAGACTGACAGACTGACAGACTGACAGACTGACAGACTGACAGACTGACAGACTGACAGACTGACAGACTGACAGACTGACAGACTGACAGACTGACAGACTGACAGACTGACAGACTGACAGACTGACAGACTGACAGACTGACAGACTGACAGACTGACAGACTGACAGACTGACAGACTGACAGACTGACAGACTGACAGACTGACAGACTGACAGACTGACAGACTGACAGACTGACAGACTGACAGACTGACAGACTGACAGACTGACAGACTGACAGACTGACAGACTGACAGACTGACAGACTGACAGACTGACAGACTGACAGACTGACAGACTGACAGACTGACAGACTGACAGACTGACAGACTGACAGACTGACAGACTGACAGACTGACAGACTGACAGACTGACAGACTGACAGACTGACAGACTGACAGACTGACAGACTGACAGACTGACAGACTGACAGACTGACAGACTGACAGACTGACAGACTGACAGACTGACAGACTGACAGACTGACAGACTGACAGACTGACAGACTGACAGACTGACAGACTGACAGACTGACAGACTGACAGACTGACAGACTGACAGACTGACAGACTGACAGACTGACAGACTGACAGACTGACAGACTGACAGACTGACAGACTGACAGACTGACAGACTGACAGACTGACAGACTGACAGACTGACAGACTGACAGACTGACAGACTGACAGACTGACAGACTGACAGACTGACAGACTGACAGACTGACAGACTGACAGACTGACAGACTGACAGACTGACAGACTGACAGACTGACAGACTGACAGACTGACAGACTGACAGACTGACAGACTGACAGACTGACAGACTGACAGACTGACAGACTGACAGACTGACAGACTGACAGACTGACAGACTGACAGACTGACAGACTGACAGACTGACAGACTGACAGACTGACAGACTGACAGACTGACAGACTGACAGACTGACAGACTGACAGACTGACAGACTGACAGACTGACAGACTGACAGACTGACAGACTGACAGACTGACAGACTGACAGACTGACAGACTGACAGACTGACAGACTGACAGACTGACAGACTGACAGACTGACAGACTGACAGACTGACAGACTGACAGACTGACAGACTGACAGACTGACAGACTGACAGACTGACAGACTGACAGACTGACAGACTGACAGACTGACAGACTGACAGACTGACAGACTGACAGACTGACAGACTGACAGACTGACAGACTGACAGACTGACAGACTGACAGACTGACAGACTGACAGACTGACAGACTGACAGACTGACAGACTGACAGACTGACAGACTGACAGACTGACAGACTGACAGACTGACAGACTGACAGACTGACAGACTGACAGACTGACAGACTGACAGACTGACAGACTGACAGACTGACAGACTGACAGACTGACAGACTGACAGACTGACAGACTGACAGACTGACAGACTGACAGACTGACAGACTGACAGACTGACAGACTGACAGACTGACAGACTGACAGACTGACAGACTGACAGACTGACAGACTGACAGACTGACAGACTGACAGACTGACAGACTGACAGACTGACAGACTGACAGACTGACAGACTGACAGACTGACAGACTGACAGACTGACAGACTGACAGACTGACAGACTGACAGACTGACAGACTGACAGACTGACAGACTGACAGACTGACAGACTGACAGACTGACAGACTGACAGACTGACAGACTGACAGACTGACAGACTGACAGACTGACAGACTGACAGACTGACAGACTGACAGACTGACAGACTGACAGACTGACAGACTGACAGACTGACAGACTGACAGACTGACAGACTGACAGACTGACAGACTGACAGACTGACAGACTGACAGACTGACAGACTGACAGACTGACAGACTGACAGACTGACAGACTGACAGACTGACAGACTGACAGACTGACAGACTGACAGACTGACAGACTGACAGACTGACAGACTGACAGACTGACAGACTGACAGACTGACAGACTGACAGACTGACAGACTGACAGACTGACAGACTGACAGACTGACAGACTGACAGACTGACAGACTGACAGACTGACAGACTGACAGACTGACAGACTGACAGACTGACAGACTGACAGACTGACAGACTGACAGACTGACAGACTGACAGACTGACAGACTGACAGACTGACAGACTGACAGACTGACAGACTGACAGACTGACAGACTGACAGACTGACAGACTGACAGACTGACAGACTGACAGACTGACAGACTGACAGACTGACAGACTGACAGACTGACAGACTGACAGACTGACAGACTGACAGACTGACAGACTGACAGACTGACAGACTGACAGACTGACAGACTGACAGACTGACAGACTGACAGACTGACAGACTGACAGACTGACAGACTGACAGACTGACAGACTGACAGACTGACAGACTGACAGACTGACAGACTGACAGACTGACAGACTGACAGACTGACAGACTGACAGACTGACAGACTGACAGACTGACAGACTGACAGACTGACAGACTGACAGACTGACAGACTGACAGACTGACAGACTGACAGACTGACAGACTGACAGACTGACAGACTGACAGACTGACAGACTGACAGACTGACAGACTGACAGACTGACAGACTGACAGACTGACAGACTGACAGACTGACAGACTGACAGACTGACAGACTGACAGACTGACAGACTGACAGACTGACAGACTGACAGACTGACAGACTGACAGACTGACAGACTGACAGACTGACAGACTGACAGACTGACAGACTGACAGACTGACAGACTGACAGACTGACAGACTGACAGACTGACAGACTGACAGACTGACAGACTGACAGACTGACAGACTGACAGACTGACAGACTGACAGACTGACAGACTGACAGACTGACAGACTGACAGACTGACAGACTGACAGACTGACAGACTGACAGACTGACAGACTGACAGACTGACAGACTGACAGACTGACAGACTGACAGACTGACAGACTGACAGACTGACAGACTGACAGACTGACAGACTGACAGACTGACAGACTGACAGACTGACAGACTGACAGACTGACAGACTGACAGACTGACAGACTGACAGACTGACAGACTGACAGACTGACAGACTGACAGACTGACAGACTGACAGACTGACAGACTGACAGACTGACAGACTGACAGACTGACAGACTGACAGACTGACAGACTGACAGACTGACAGACTGACAGACTGACAGACTGACAGACTGACAGACTGACAGACTGACAGACTGACAGACTGACAGACTGACAGACTGACAGACTGACAGACTGACAGACTGACAGACTGACAGACTGACAGACTGACAGACTGACAGACTGACAGACTGACAGACTGACAGACTGACAGACTGACAGACTGACAGACTGACAGACTGACAGACTGACAGACTGACAGACTGACAGACTGACAGACTGACAGACTGACAGACTGACAGACTGACAGACTGACAGACTGACAGACTGACAGACTGACAGACTGACAGACTGACAGACTGACAGACTGACAGACTGACAGACTGACAGACTGACAGACTGACAGACTGACAGACTGACAGACTGACAGACTGACAGACTGACAGACTGACAGACTGACAGACTGACAGACTGACAGACTGACAGACTGACAGACTGACAGACTGACAGACTGACAGACTGACAGACTGACAGACTGACAGACTGACAGACTGACAGACTGACAGACTGACAGACTGACAGACTGACAGACTGACAGACTGACAGACTGACAGACTGACAGACTGACAGACTGACAGACTGACAGACTGACAGACTGACAGACTGACAGACTGACAGACTGACAGACTGACAGACTGACAGACTGACAGACTGACAGACTGACAGACTGACAGACTGACAGACTGACAGACTGACAGACTGACAGACTGACAGACTGACAGACTGACAGACTGACAGACTGACAGACTGACAGACTGACAGACTGACAGACTGACAGACTGACAGACTGACAGACTGACAGACTGACACAGACTGACAGACTGACAGACTGACAGACTGACAGACTGACTGACAGACTGACAGACTGACAGACTGACAGACTGACAGACTGACAGACTGACAGACTGACAGACTGACAGACTGACAGACTGACAGACTGACAGACTGACAGACTGACAGACTGACAGACTGACAGACTGACAGACTGACAGACTGACAGACTGACAGACTGACAGACTGACAGACTGACAGACTGACAGACTGACAGACTGACAGACTGACAGACTGACAGACTGACAGACTGACAGACTGACAGACTGACAGACTGACAGACTGACAGACTGACAGACTGACAGACTGACAGACTGACAGACTGACAGACTGACAGACTGACAGACTGACAGACTGACAGACTGACAGACTGACAGACTGACAGACTGACAGACTGACAGACTGACAGACTGACAGACTGACAGACTGACAGACTGACAGACTGACAGACTGACAGACTGACAGACTGACAGACTGACAGACTGACAGACTGACAGACTGACAGACTGACAGACTGACAGACTGACAGACTGACAGACTGACAGACTGACAGACTGACAGACTGACAGACTGACAGACTGACAGACTGACAGACTGACAGACTGACAGACTGACAGACTGACAGACTGACAGACTGACAGACTGACAGACTGACAGACTGACAGACTGACAGACTGACAGACTGACAGACTGACAGACTGACAGACTGACAGACTGACAGACTGACAGACTGACAGACTGACAGACTGACAGACTGACAGACTGACAGACTGACAGACTGACAGACTGACAGACTGACAGACTGACAGACTGACAGACTGACAGACTGACAGACTGACAGACTGACAGACTGACAGACTGACAGACTGACAGACTGACAGACTGACAGACTGACAGACTGACAGACTGACAGACTGACAGACTGACAGACTGACAGACTGACAGACTGACAGACTGACAGACTGACAGACTGACAGACTGACAGACTGACAGACTGACAGACTGACAGACTGACAGACTGACAGACTGACAGACTGACAGACTGACAGACTGACAGACTGACAGACTGACAGACTGACAGACTGACAGACTGACAGACTGACAGACTGACAGACTGACAGACTGACAGACTGACAGACTGACAGACTGACAGACTGACAGACTGACAGACTGACAGACTGACAGACTGACAGACTGACAGACTGACAGACTGACAGACTGACAGACTGACAGACTGACAGACTGACAGACTGACAGACTGACAGACTGACAGACTGACAGACTGACAGACTGACAGACTGACAGACTGACAGACTGACAGACTGACAGACTGACAGACTGACAGACTGACAGACTGACAGACTGACAGACTGACAGACTGACAGACTGACAGACTGACAGACTGACAGACTGACAGACTGACAGACTGACAGACTGACAGACTGACAGACTGACAGACTGACAGACTGACAGACTGACAGACTGACAGACTGACAGACTGACAGACTGACAGACTGACAGACTGACAGACTGACAGACTGACAGACTGACAGACTGACAGACTGACAGACTGACAGACTGACAGACTGACAGACTGACAGACTGACAGACTGACAGACTGACAGACTGACAGACTGACAGACTGACAGACTGACAGACTGACAGACTGACAGACTGACAGACTGACAGACTGACAGACTGACAGACTGACAGACTGACAGACTGACAGACTGACAGACTGACAGACTGACAGACTGACAGACTGACAGACTGACAGACTGACAGACTGACAGACTGACAGACTGACAGACTGACAGACTGACAGACTGACAGACTGACAGACTGACAGACTGACAGACTGACAGACTGACAGACTGACAGACTGACAGACTGACAGACTGACAGACTGACAGACTGACAGACTGACAGACTGACAGACTGACAGACTGACAGACTGACAGACTGACAGACTGACAGACTGACAGACTGACAGACTGACAGACTGACAGACTGACAGACTGACAGACTGACAGACTGACAGACTGACAGACTGACAGACTGACAGACTGACAGACTGACAGACTGACAGACTGACAGACTGACAGACTGACAGACTGACAGACTGACAGACTGACAGACTGACAGACTGACAGACTGACAGACTGACAGACTGACAGACTGACAGACTGACAGACTGACAGACTGACAGACTGACAGACTGACAGACTGACAGACTGACAGACTGACAGACTGACAGACTGACAGACTGACAGACTGACAGACTGACAGACTGACAGACTGACAGACTGACAGACTGACAGACTGACAGACTGACAGACTGACAGACTGACAGACTGACAGACTGACAGACTGACAGACTGACAGACTGACAGACTGACAGACTGACAGACTGACAGACTGACAGACTGACAGACTGACAGACTGACAGACTGACAGACTGACAGACTGACAGACTGACAGACTGACAGACTGACAGACTGACAGACTGACAGACTGACAGACTGACAGACTGACAGACTGACAGACTGACAGACTGACAGACTGACAGACTGACAGACTGACAGACTGACAGACTGACAGACTGACAGACTGACAGACTGACAGACTGACAGACTGACAGACTGACAGACTGACAGACTGACAGACTGACAGACTGACAGACTGACAGACTGACAGACTGACAGACTGACAGACTGACAGACTGACAGACTGACAGACTGACAGACTGACAGACTGACAGACTGACAGACTGACAGACTGACAGACTGACAGACTGACAGACTGACAGACTGACAGACTGACAGACTGACAGACTGACAGACTGACAGACTGACAGACTGACAGACTGACAGACTGACAGACTGACAGACTGACAGACTGACAGACTGACAGACTGACAGACTGACAGACTGACAGACTGACAGACTGACAGACTGACAGACTGACAGACTGACAGACTGACAGACTGACAGACTGACAGACTGACAGACTGACAGACTGACAGACTGACAGACTGACAGACTGACAGACTGACAGACTGACAGACTGACAGACTGACAGACTGACAGACTGACAGACTGACAGACTGACAGACTGACAGACTGACAGACTGACAGACTGACAGACTGACAGACTGACAGACTGACAGACTGACAGACTGACAGACTGACAGACTGACAGACTGACAGACTGACAGACTGACAGACTGACAGACTGACAGACTGACAGACTGACAGACTGACAGACTGACAGACTGACAGACTGACAGACTGACAGACTGACAGACTGACAGACTGACAGACTGACAGACTGACAGACTGACAGACTGACAGACTGACAGACTGACAGACTGACAGACTGACAGACTGACAGACTGACAGACTGACAGACTGACAGACTGACAGACTGACAGACTGACAGACTGACAGACTGACAGACTGACAGACTGACAGACTGACAGACTGACAGACTGACAGACTGACAGACTGACAGACTGACAGACTGACAGACTGACAGACTGACAGACTGACAGACTGACAGACTGACAGACTGACAGACTGACAGACTGACAGACTGACAGACTGACAGACTGACAGACTGACAGACTGACAGACTGACAGACTGACAGACTGACAGACTGACAGACTGACAGACTGACAGACTGACAGACTGACAGACTGACAGACTGACAGACTGACAGACTGACAGACTGACAGACTGACAGACTGACAGACTGACAGACTGACAGACTGACAGACTGACAGACTGACAGACTGACAGACTGACAGACTGACAGACTGACAGACTGACAGACTGACAGACTGACAGACTGACAGACTGACAGACTGACAGACTGACAGACTGACAGACTGACAGACTGACAGACTGACAGACTGACAGACTGACAGACTGACAGACTGACAGACTGACAGACTGACAGACTGACAGACTGACAGACTGACAGACTGACAGACTGACAGACTGACAGACTGACAGACTGACAGACTGACAGACTGACAGACTGACAGACTGACAGACTGACAGACTGACAGACTGACAGACTGACAGACTGACAGACTGACAGACTGACAGACTGACAGACTGACAGACTGACAGACTGACAGACTGACAGACTGACAGACTGACAGACTGACAGACTGACAGACTGACAGACTGACAGACTGACAGACTGACAGACTGACAGACTGACAGACTGACAGACTGACAGACTGACAGACTGACAGACTGACAGACTGACAGACTGACAGACTGACAGACTGACAGACTGACAGACTGACAGACTGACAGACTGACAGACTGACAGACTGACAGACTGACAGACTGACAGACTGACAGACTGACAGACTGACAGACTGACAGACTGACAGACTGACAGACTGACAGACTGACAGACTGACAGACTGACAGACTGACAGACTGACAGACTGACAGACTGACAGACTGACAGACTGACAGACTGACAGACTGACAGACTGACAGACTGACAGACTGACAGACTGACAGACTGACAGACTGACAGACTGACAGACTGACAGACTGACAGACTGACAGACTGACAGACTGACAGACTGACAGACTGACAGACTGACAGACTGACAGACTGACAGACTGACAGACTGACAGACTGACAGACTGACAGACTGACAGACTGACAGACTGACAGACTGACAGACTGACAGACTGACAGACTGACAGACTGACAGACTGACCACAGACTGACAGACTGACAGACTGACAGACTGACAGACTGACAGACTGACAGACTGACAGACTGACAGACTGACAGACTGACAGACTGGACAGACTGACAGACTGACAGACTGACAGACTGACAGGACTGACAGACTGACAGACTGACAGTCTGACAGAGACTGACAGACTGACAGAATGACAGACTGACAGACTGACAGACTGACAGACTGACAGACTGACAGACTGACAGACTGACAGACTGACAGACTGACAGACTGACAGACTGACAGACTGACAGACTGACAGACTGACAGACTGACAGACTGACAGACTGACAGACTGACAGACTGACAGACTGACAGACTGACAGACTGACAGACTGACAGACTGACAGACTGACAGACTGACAGACTGGAAGACTGACAGACTGACAGACTGACAGACTGGAAGACTGACAGACTGACAGACTGACAGACTGACAGACTGACAGACTGACAGACTGACAGACTGACAGACTGACAGACTGACCGACTGACAGACTGACAGACTGACAGACTGACAGACTGACAGACTGACAGACTGACAGACTGACAGACTGACAGACTGACAGACTGACAGACTGACAGACTGACAGACTGACAGACTGACAGACTGACAGACTGACAGACTGACAGACTGACAGACTGACAGACTGACAGACTGACAGACTGACAGACTGACAGACTGACAGACTGACAGATCTGACAGACTGACAGACTGACAGACTGACAGACTGACAGACTGACAGACTGACAGACCTGACAGACTGACAGACTGACAGACCTGACAGACTGACAGACTGACAGACTGACAGACTGACAGACTGACAGACTGACAGACTGACAGACTGACAGACTGACAGACTGACAGACTGACAGACCTGACAGATCGACAGACTGACAGACTGACAGACTGACAGACTGACAGACTGACAGACTGACAGACTGACAGACTGACAGACTGACAGACTGACAGACTGACAGACTGACAGACTGACTGACAGACTGACAGACTGACAGGACTGACAGACTGACAGACTGACAGACTGACAGACTGACAGACTGACAGACTGACAGACTGACAGACTGACAGACTGACAGACTGACAGACTGACAGACTGACAGACTGACAGACTGACAGACTGACAGACTGACAGACTGACAGACTGACAGACTGACAGACTGACAGACTGACAGACTGACAGACTGACAGACTGACAGACTGACAGACTGACAGACTGACAGACTGGACAGATGACAGACTGACAGACTGACAGACTGACAGACTGACAGACTGACAGACTGACAGACTGACAGACTGACAGACTGACAGACAGACTGACAGCCTGACCGACTGACAGACTGACAGACTGACAGACTGACAGACTGACAGACTGACAGACTGACAGACTGACAGACTGACAGACTGACAGACTGACAGACTGACAGACTGACAGACTGACAGACTGACAGACTGACAGGACTGACAGACTGACAGACTGCAGACTGACAGACTGACAGACTGACAGACTGACAGACTGACAGACTGACAGACTGACAGACTGACAGACTGACAGACTGACAGACTGACAGACTGACAGACTGACAGACTGACAGACTGACAGACTGACAGACTGACAGACTGACCAGACTGACAGACCTGACAGACTGACAGACTGACAGACTGACAGACTGACAGACTGACAGACTGACAGACTGACAGACTGACAGACTGACAGACTGACAGACTGACAGACTGACAGACTGACAGACTGACAGACTGACAGACTGACAGACTGACAGACTGACAGACTGACAGACTGACAGACTGACAGACTGACAGACTGACAGACTGACAGAACTGACAGACTGACAGACTGACAGACTGACAGACTGACAACTGACAGACTGACAGACTGACAGACTGACAGACTGACAGACTGACAGACTGACAGACTGACAGACTGACAGACTGACAGACTGACAGACTGACAGACTGACAGACTGGACAGACTGACAGACTGACAGACTGACAGACTGACAGACTGACAGACTGACAGACTGACAGACTGACAGACTGACAGACTGACAGACTGACAGACTGACAGGACTGACAGACTGACAGACTGACAGACTGACAGACTGACAGACTGACAGACTGACAGACTGACAGACTGACAGACTGACAGACTGACAGACTGACAGACTGACAGACTGACAGACTGACAGACTGACAGACTGACAGACTGACAGACTGACAGACTGACAGACTGACAGACTGACAGACTGACAGACTGACAGACTGACAGGACTGACAGACTGACAGACTGACAGACTGGACAGACTGACAGACTGACAGACTGACAGACTGACAGACTGACAGACTGTGACAGACTGACAGACTGACAGACTGACAGACTGACAGACTGACAGACTGACAGACTGACAGACTGACAGACTGACAGACTGACAGACTGACAGACTGACAGACTGACAGACTGACAGACTGACAGACTGACAGACTGACAGACTGACAGACTGACAGACTGACAGACTGACAGACTGACAGACTGACAGACTGACAGACTGACAGACTGACAGACTGACAGACTGACAGACTGACAGACTGACAGACTGACAGACTGACAGACTGACAGACTGACAGACTGACAGACTGACAGACTGACAGACTGACAGACTGACAGACTGACAGACTGACAGACTGACAGACTGACAGACTGACAGACTGACAGACTGACAGACTGACAGACTGACAGACTGACAGACTGACAGACTGACAGACTGACAGACTGACAGACTGACAGACTGACAGACTGACAGACTGACAGACTGACAGACTGACAGACTGACAGACTGACAGACTGACAGACTGACAGACTGACAGACTGACAGACTGACAGACTGACAGACTGACAGACTGACAGACTGACAGACTGACAGACTGACAGACTGACAGACTGACAGACTGACAGACTGACAGACTGACAGACTGACAGACTGACAGACTGACAGACTGACAGACTGACAGACTGACAGACTGACAGACTGACAGACTGACAGACTGACAGACTGACAGACTGACAGACTGACAGACTGACAGACTGACAGACTGACAGACTGACAGACTGACAGACTGACAGACTGACAGACTGACAGACTGACAGACTGACAGACTGACAGACTGACAGACTGACAGACTGACAGACTGACAGACTGACAGACTGACAGACTGACAGACTGACAGACTGACAGACTGACAGACTGACAGACTGACAGACTGACAGACTGACAGACTGACAGACTGACAGACTGACAGACTGACAGACTGACAGACTGACAGACTGACAGACTGACAGACTGACAGACTGACAGACTGACATACAGACGGACAGAATTTTTAGACAATTTTTTTCGTCTTCGTAATGTCATGTTTGATTGTTATCTCAAAACTTTTTTTTTCGACGAATGCATAACGTGCCTTATATACTCGTAGTACCCATAATCGCAAGTAAAAAAGCATCACTTTCTTAGAAGAAGTTGGCCTAATTCCATCAAAGATCTCAACTCTCCCATCATTTTGCAACTTACCAATGAAAGTGGAAAATTATAAGCAAAGTTAATTCTGCTGGATGTGGCGGTGCTCAACAAAAAGCACAAAAAAAAGGTGAGCGAAATTGTAGAAATATTATCAACCCAGAAGTAGAAGAAGTAGAAAAACTTCAACGCTATTTTCTGAAAAGACTTTTCTACTTACCCTCCAATATACCCAACTATGTTCTGCTCCTGGAGACCATTTTTCACACGCTTTTTATTCGTACCCTTAAGCTCCACTTTGATTATATCTTGAAAGTACTTGCCTATACACCAAATAGAATTCAATTGCCAATTTTAAAGTACGTCATTGATAACAAAGTGGAGTGGATAGGAGATTGGAGACACTGGGCCTCGAAGTGTGGAATTGAGCTAAGTTTTCAATATACTAATTTAATCTTGCTAAAAGAAAACTTTACGGGTTATTACAGGCTGTCGATATCTTCCAGCGTAATGAAAATTTGCAAATAATGTCATATTCAATCAACAGAGTTATTTACCCTGACTTATATCATGATCGCATAAATAACTATTTTAGCGATGAATATAGTAAAAAAGAAATTTCTTTGATCTGTAAAGCAAGAAGCGAGCAACTTAATTCGAACGGATCACCCTATAAAAGTTCATCTACAACCCTCTGTATCCTTTGTAATTTGAATTCAAAAGAGGATACTTTTCATTTTTTATCAATCTGCCCAATTTATAAAGAACTTAGATTCATTTACTTTGGAAAGTCAACTCTAACTATGGAGCAAACATTTACCATTTCAAATTGTGAAAATTGGAAAAATTTAACGCACTATCTTGAAAAATCAATAGGTTACAGAAAAATGATTCTAACTGAATTCTGTTAATACTCAAATAAACAAAAAAAAATAAAATTATATATCATATTTTTCCAAATTCCTGCTGTACATTACTCTTTTATGGATTAGTATTTAATAAATTTTTTAATAATCAAAATTTGATGTTAACAGAACTAATAGTTTATACTTAACGCCTAATTTTTATATGAGTATAAATCCCTTATATTACTTTACTCTTTGCGTTTAAATTTGTTTTAGCCAAACTAAAAGCCATTTAAAATAGTAATTTGTAACCCGAGTTTTACTCATTAAGATATTTTAGTTTTTGTTATTGCCAAAGCAAAAGCTGTTAATTTTTTGAATATTTAACCGTATCAATGTTTTATGTAACTACGAGTATTAAGTTATTTATTTTTGTTTTAGCTAAACTGAAAGCCTTATTTGCATCTTGATTATTTTGATAAACCCAAATTTTTCTGTATGCATATAACTTTTGCACTTATTCATTTATATTCTTATATATATAAGTAAATATTTTTTCTTTGAACATAATTTGAAAACGCATAAGCCAATCTGTCAGACGGCAATGCCACCGCCAAAATACTTTTATTACTAAATTTATATACCAAACAAATATAATCCTATTATATATAACATTTTTTTTTTCGGTAATAAAAATCTATTTATCTATCTATCTATCTTATCAACTCATTTATAGGCACATTTTTTCATGGGCTACAAAGTCGGCTAGAGATTCGGGAAGTTCTATATATAATTATCTCGTTCGCCATTAAAATACCAGTCAATGCAATTTTTCAGGTTAAAAATTTAATCATAAACTAAAATTACTAAAGTTTTGTATTATTGTATCACTTTTAATTTAATGTAGCATTTAATCGCCTGGCGTCATCACGACGATAAAAGTACACTGAGTTAATCAACAATAATAGACCACTATAACTATTGCCGTGAGATATTAATTATATTAACATCGGCGGCGAAGGGAATACGGTGCAAATCGATGAAACTTTTTTGACAAAAAGAAAATATCACCGAGGGCGTATAACAGAGCAAATGACAATAGCGGTGTTGGGGTTGTACTGTAAGGAGGACAAAATAAGACTCTTCTTTGAAGTCAATTCAAAATGCAATGCAGATTTGTGGCCTTACATTCACAAATTCGTAAACCCCAACACTAGCTATATTTGTTCAGACAGTGCTCGCCAGTATGCAGGTATTGAACAAATATTCCAAAAAACCACGAACCATAGTAGAGGTGAATATGTGAGTGAAACCGATCCAAGCAACACCATTAATGATCTGGAAAATCAGAATAAACTTTTAAGGAAATATATTTTATGCCGAAGAACGACAAAATACATTTAACAGTGCATGGTCCTTTTTTTCTACCGAAAATATTGTCTTGAGAAAGAATACAAGAACGATTTGGGCTTTCAAATCATGCAATTTTTATTAGACATTTAAATGTCTATCCACATTCAATCGATGGAGCTGAAAATGTGGGATTACATCTTAAAGACATTGATCTACCCAATGTTCAAAATGAAAATTTAGAGGATGTAATTCCTCCAAAATAACCAAGACTTCTGACCACCAACGACGAACTGAATGGACTCTACCAACACCACACAAACGAGACTATTGACGATGACTTCATTGATGAAACTGACATACATTTTTACTTTTAAGAACACGGACTTAACAAATTGACTGACTGATTCACCGACTACACACGAACTGACTGACCCAACCGTGGAATGCAATGAAAGTTTACCTCCTCGCGGTGCATTCTGGATAACGCTAAATGACTTTCTTTAAGGAAAAAAAATTAAGTATAAAATTAGTTTTGGTAATTTTCAATTTTCTCATAAACTAGGAGATATAAAACCATCTAGTTTTCAGTGTTGGATTAAGAATTTATAGGAACATCAAATAATTAAATCTAATTCAGTAATTTCCTTCACAATTTTGAACAAAAAATAGTAACATTTAAAAAAAATGTTTTGTTAAATTTTGAGTTTGAAAGTATTTTTTGCAATGTAAGTGTTGCCGTTGTTTTTTAATATATTTTTTTTCATTTTAAGTCATTTTTAGGCAATTGCCCCTCTCGCCTATACGGGGGAGATAGACCCCCCTCCGGTATTAAAAAATACTTGTAACTAACTGTTCTACAAAAATCCATTTTTAATTTTTGGCGCCTGAGTTATCGTAGTCTCCCCCTTTCTTCGGTCAGACTTTGGACCTGCTAATGCTACCTCATCTATCGACTATCCCGAACTGTGTGTGGGATTAACGGCTGATGACCCGAATGTCCAGGTGGTTGTTAAGTTTATATTTTTTTAATGCAAAAAGGAAGTTTTTTTTAAATTAATTATTAAGGCATTCGAAACGAGATTATCGAGCTATAAAATCAAATGATATAATCCAGTGCAAGAGGATCTTATGGAAAGGGTTTTTTCTAATGCTGAACTTTGTGTAACCTTTTATGAGTGGGCTCAAAAAAATTTACTTCTTGGTGAAAATAATAAAACTGCTAATATTTTTTATCCAGAAGCTTTGAAATATGCATGTTCGATCGTCTATTTGTATTTTAAACTGTTTCAGTGAGAGCACATACAAATCTCAAAATATTTCAGAATGGTTCCCGACAAAAACCGGCGTAAGACAGGGGTGTCCGCTTAGCCCAAGTTTTTTTTCCGCTCTTCATAGATGATATTACCGACTCCTTGCCAGGAGGAGTAGTATATACAGGAATATTCATCAAAGCCCTTCTCTTTGCCGATGATATTGTGATTCTTGGGCGTCTCCACAACTGATGATCAACAGACTAAGAGAGTATTGTAGCCGATAGAAGTTAATTATCAATTTGGAAAAATCGAAAGTAATGGTCTTCAAAAAGTTGGGGGAAGGATGAGTGTAAGGGAGCAATGGAATTTTAATAATAAAAGAATCGAAGTGGTAAGCCGATATAAGTACCTAGGAGTATACTTAACCAGTAATTTAAGTATGGAAATTCATCTTACCGAAAAACTTTCCCAAGCGAAAACTGCAATTAATATTGCATGAAAGAAGATTTTCAATACAGAGTATTTGAGTCACTCTCTGAACCGATTTTGCTGCACGAGTTATATTACATTATACTACATATAACATAATATATTACATATAACCTATGTTTACAACTGAAGCTGCCAGACTATACAATATAATCTTAGATGCTCATTGCACAGAGCATAGCAACAATTAAAGAGTACAACCGTAATAAGCATCATTGTAATCATGTATACAATACTCATTACGTGTTAGGTACGAGTACTATCAGCTGTGTAACTATTGATAAGTAGATTGATAAGAAACCAAGCCAAGCTTTGGTACAGTATGTACTATCGTAGTTAGTTAGAATTGGAGATGCAAATAAAAAGGTTGTTATATAAATAAACGTTGTTTTTTATTTTCTCGCTGCCGAAACCTAGTAAGCCTAACTCTGCCGAAAATAAGTAAGCAACGTAACTGGCGCAGTCGGTGCAGTTTTGAATCGGATATAAAAGTGAAAAATTCAAATAATAGTAGCTTCTTAAAAGTCCAAGATTTTGATGCAAAGAACCTCGTTTTCAAGCTAAACAAAAAATAACAATTCATCGTTCTTATCAGAAAGTTTCACATACTTGTTCACCCATATATATCTTCTTATTAATAAATACTGAAAGTTATATAAATAAAAGTAAAAGAAAATTATATACAAAAAATACTAAGAGAATACAGAAACAAAAACAATAAATTTAAAATTTTCAATCACAATAATTGTAATAAGTGTTTTGTAGTTAAGTAGATTAATAGTGAAAAAAAAATCAAAATTTAAACATAATATATTTGTAAGGTAAGTCATTATTTTAAGCTTTCTTATTGGGTTATGTTTAATAAAATAAAAAATCGAAACAAGAAAAATAAATCCCTTAAGGTAGATTTGGAAAAAATAAAAAATTACAATCTTGTTAAGTTTGATAGTATTAACAACGATACTGATAACGACGACAGTCAAAGCGACGACAGTCATAACAACGAAAAGCCTTCTGTAGAAATAAAAGAAGAAAGTATAGCTTCAATTATGACTTCAAACCCTGCTTTAGAAGTCTTTAATTCACTTCGAATTCCAGACGCAGTGAAAGATGTCCCGTCTTTTGATGGAAATCCGCGTTTACTATTTGATTTTATTAATAATGTTGAAGAGATTTTGAGTTTAATGCCACAAATTAACGGTACAAATTATGCAAATATTATTTTAAGAGCAATTCGGAACAAAGTAATTGGTCCAGCCAATGAAGTGCTAAATATGTATGGTACTTCCACAAATTGGAATGAGATCAAAAACAATTTAGTAGTTCATTACGCAAGAGAAACGAAACAAGTCTTATAAGGGATTTACATCAGATAAGACAAGGAGTAGACAATGTGGAAACATTTTATGCCAAAATTATTGAAATCTTCTCCACTATTATGAATCATGTGAGATTTCATGAAAAAGAGGAATCTGTAGTTGTAGCAAAAAAGACACTTTACGAAGAAATGTGCCTAAATTCATTTTTGTCAGGGCTAAGGGAACCTTAACCTTAACAATACGTGCAATGAGACCGTCGAAATTAACAGAAGCTCTCTCTTTTTGCCTTGAAGAACAAAATCGGTTTTATTTCCATGGTCAACAACATTTTCAAAGAATTCCTCAAATCAAACAAGATCGTATTAATGCGTCTTTTTCACATCCACGACCAACCGTTAGAACTCCTCAGGTGCCATTTAGAGCTGACTATAGATATTCTCTTCCAACACCCAGACCAACCCAAAATTTTTCTAACATAAACTTTACACCATCTAAACAAAATTACAATAGACAATTTACTCCAAGTACACAAAATTATAATACTCCTAAGGTTTTCAATAATAACACATATACTCCTTATGTTAAGCCGAACACTAGTTACGGATCTTACCCGCCACCTGAGCCTATGTCAGTGTCTAATGCTTACACTCAAAAGCAGTCTGCATACCATCCCCAACCTAAAACTCAACAGTTACATAATATGGAATCAAATTACTATACAAGTGAAAACCCACCTTTAGAACAAGAAAATTATGCAGAAACAAGTTTCTATCCAGTTGAAAACACACATTTAGCTCCTGAGCCCCAACAAAATCTTTATAAGCAAAACTACTACCAGTATTTAGATGACCCCCTAAGGTCGAATCTTTCATATGAAGCTGTAGTAGATGATGCAAATTTTCACTTACCTGCCTCGGACAATCTATAGGTTACATAGACATAAATAACTATAACTCAAATCTTTTACCTTATTTGAATATTAATAGAATTAGCAACAAACCATTAAAGTTTTTAATAGACACTGGTAGCAATAGGTCATTTATATGCCCAAGTGTAGCTAATTTTCTTAAATCAAGAACTATTAAACCAATTGGGATAAAAACAATTTTTGAAACCAAATTTGTTGACAAAGAAATCGTTTTAACAGGGTTGCCTGAGCTATATACAAATAATCACTTAATTTTCCTGATTTTTAAATTCCATAATTATTTCGATGGTTTAATAGGAATCGATATCATAAGAGACCTTGGATTAACAATCGATATAAGAAACTCAACTTTAAAAATAAGAAATATAAGTATTCCTATAAGTTTCAAACCAAACCTTATGTCAAAACCTTATATTCTTCCAGAGCTTAGTAAATCTATTTGCCTATTGCCAGTTGATGTCGAATCTGGAAGCGTTTATATAAAACCAACATATATTACATCTAATTTAATGATTTCAGAGGGGTTATATGAGGCTCGAAATTGGTATTGCTTAATTGAGGTTGTAAATGAACCGAATTCTCAACAGACCTTTGTAGTTGAGCAGCCAATTCGAACACAGCCAGTAGAGAATTTTATAGAAGTTCATAACTATACCATAGAAAACTTACGAAGCCTTGAATCTGAAAGTATAACACCAAGTATTAGGACAGATCATTCGAATAAAGAAGAAGAGAATGCAATTAAGCAACTTTACCATAAATATAAATGTATATTCTTCCAGGAGGGTGAAAACTTAACGTTTTCCAACTCCATCAAACATGAAATTAAGACCACCGATGAAGTCCCAATTTACTCAAAATCCTATCGATACCCTTATGTTCATAAAAATGAAGTTCACAGACAGATCAATGATTTACTCCGTCAAGGCATTATTCGTCCTAGTTTTTCACCCTGGTCCTCTCCGATTTGGATTGTTCCCAAGAGAAGAGATGCCAGTGGAAAGGATAAATGGAGGTTGGTAATCGATTACCGAAAATTGAATGAGAAAACTATTGATGACCGTTATCCTATCCCCAATATAACGGATATTCTCGATACACTCGATCTTGCCTCAGGGTTTCATCAGATAGAAATCAAAAAAGAAGACATCCCTAAAACAGCGTTCTCAGTTGACAACGGTCATTATGAGTTTGTCCGAATGCCTTTTGGCCTTAAAAACGCACCTTCAACTTTCCAGCGTGTTATGGACAATGTTTTAAGGGAACTTCAAGGCAAGATCTGTTTAGTGTATATGGATGACATTATAGTGTATTCCACCTCACTACAGGAACATTTAGAGAGTTTAAATGCCGTCTTCCAAAAACTAAAAGAAGCGAACTTAAAGATTAAAATAACTAAATCCGAGTTTTTACGTAAGGAGGTATCGTTCTTAGGACATTTAGTTACGCCTGATGGAATTAAACCAAATCCCGATAAAATAAGTGCAGTCAGAAAGTTTCCGCTCCCAACCACACAGAAACAAATAAAATCTTTAATTGGTCTCCTTGGCTATTATAGGAAATACATAAGGGATTTCGCTAACCTGACAAAACCTTTGACAGAATGTCTCCGAAAAGGAAAGAAAATTGTGCCCGACTCTAGGTTTATAAGTTGTTTTGAACACTGTAAAAATCTTCTGTGTAATGATCCAGTCCTACAATATCCAGACTTGCACAAGCCTTTCATCATTACTACAAACGCTAGTAATGTTGCTTTAGGTGCGGTGCTTTCACAAGGACCTTTGGGTTCGGATAGGCCGATTTGTTATGCAAGTCGGACGCTATCAAAAAGCGAACAACATTACAGCACAATAGAGAAAGAACTTTTGGGCATTGTTTGGGCAACAAAGTATTTCCGGCCATATGTGTTTGGCAGAAGATTTAAAATAGTGACTCACCACAAACTTCTGACCTGGCTTTTTTCAATCAAAGATCCTTGCTCAAAGCTTATTCGGTGGAGATTGCGTCTCGAAGAATATGATTATGAGGTTATCTATAAGAAGGGTTCTCAAAACTCTAATGCCGATGCACTTTCACGTATCGAGGTAAACGTCAATGAAACAGAATTTGAAAATATAGAATCGATGTCGATGCAAAATAATGTGGATGCGTATTCAAATGCATCTACAATACACTCAGCGGAAGAAAATTTCGATACCAGTATTCCAATATCCGAACGTGCAATTAATGAGTTTTCGCATCAAATTATAATTCCGCAAAATCCTTCAAAATTAAAAATATCTTCTAAATTTCAAATTTTATTCAAAAGAAAAAAGAGATACATTATAGAACATTGTAATCCTGCAAATGAAACTGTTATATCCTCAATTTTAAAAGACTACCTAAATACAAAACGACAGACCGCGATCTTAACAGATGATAAAACCTTTTCGATAGTTCAAGATGTTCTTACGAAATTCTTCCATAGATCACGTACAAAGCTGGTTAGATCCACAATTTTGTTAAAAGACATTACAGAAAGGGATGAACAAGAAAGAATAGTAAGAGACTACCACACAAACTCTAATCACAGAGGCATGACAGAGTGCTTACAGCATCTAAAAAGAGATATTTATTTTCCTACCATGAAACATGTTATTTCAAAGGTTATAAACAGTTGCGATGTCTGCCAAAAGTATAAATATGATCGCAATAGAGAAAAACTAAAGTTTGAAATTACCGAAACTCCATCAAAGCCACTCGAAATAATTTATATTGATATCTACTCAGTACATAAAACAAATTTTCTTACTATAATCGATAAGTTTAGCAAATTTGCGAGTGCTTACGCACTAAATGCACGAACAAGCATCAATCTAATTAAATGCCTTCGACATTATTTTTCACATCACGGCATTCCTAAAAATTTAGTATCTGATAACGAAAGTGAATTTGTATGTACTTTATTCAGGGAATTTTTAGAAATCTACGATATTAAATTTCATAACATTTGTGCTAAAACGTCGACTGGTAATTCTCCGGTAGAGCGTTTTCATTCAACATTGACCGAACTAATTCGTATTATTAAGGCTCAAAAGAAAGAAATAACCATTGAAGAAGTGGTTGACGATGCTGTATTAACATACAATAATTCTATACACTCGACAACGAAATTATCACCTTTCGAGCTTCTTTCGGGACACATACATACAAGGCAACCATTTCCATCTAAACCAAATTTTAATACAGAGCAAGAGTACCTAGATCAACATAAGAAGAATTACGAGAATTTATCTAAAATAATACATGATCAAAGTCTCAACCGAAAAGAGAGTTATATAAGCAAAATCAATCAGACACGTAAATATCCCCCTAGTTATGACCCTAATGAAAAAATATTTGAAATGGACGATAGACGCAATAAATTGGCTCCAAGATTTAATGACCACATTGTCACTCAGAATAATAAAATTACTGTGGACACAAACAAGAGAAAGGTTCATAAACAAAAAATAAAAAAAAAAAAAAGTTAAAATGAATTAGTCTAAATTGAATAACTTAAAAACTATATAATTATAACAAAAAAAAAGGGATTTAATTTTCTTTAGTTATTTAAAACATAAAAAAAAACATAATATATAACCCGGTAGCTTAGCTTAAGCGAATGATTTTCTGGTTTTGTTTACTATGATTCTATGTACTTATTTTTTTTAATTGCTTAACCAGAAACTCTTATTTCAATAAATATTTATGTAAATCCAACTTAATGTTTCTTGCTTCAGTTCTATATAATTAAAATTATATTAAACGTATCATGAGATAATCAGAACAGAGTATAGTATACATTTAATGACAAATTAATTAACTAGAACAATGTATGTAGGGAGGGAAAAAAAAGAGGTTAATTGAAAACTCGCACTTTTAAATATGTTTTATTTAAGATTTTAATTCAAGGTTCAATTAAATAAAGCACAATGATTAAGTTCGATTATTTTTTAACAAAAATATAGGGATTTAAGTATTCAAGGTTTAATAGTTGTAACTAATTTTAAGTAATTTAAGCAGTTAAATTTAATTTTTTAGTAATTTAAGCAGTTTAATTTAGTTTTAAGTAATTTAAGATAATATAAAGTTTTAAACAAATAGAACTAGTGACTTTCGTTGCGTAGCTCGTTGCGTAACTCGTAGCAGATGATAAAAAAAAACGTCTTGGTCGTTGCGGGAACTCTACATATCTGGTGATGAGCTGATGATGTTGCCGTTTCTCTTTCCGTAACAACCGTTGTGTTTTTTTGTAAGCTTTGGACCGTTGTTCTCTCGATGACAAGTTGAATGTTGTTTAGTTTAGGGGATTAGGTTTAACATTCTAATCCCACATCCGGCCATCCTGCGATGATTCTGTTTGGTATGAATCAGAATCGCACTCGTCGTCGTCTCGTAACCATGGCTTCATTTGATCAGCTGACGATGAAGTTTTGTTTGGGCCTTCATGTGTACCCACTTTTTCTACATCATATCGATCGTTACGTTTGATTTTGACTACTTCGTAAGGTCCGAGATACTTTGGGTGAACTTTCAATCCTGGGCCAAATTGAGTGCGTTGTACTGCTACCAGGTCCTTTACGGCGTACTTATGAGGTGATTTTCTTTTCTTGTTGTTCTCTGATTGTATTTTGTGGATTTGTTGTTTCGCTTCCATTCGCAATTCTGCTCGTTTGTCCATGAACTCGCAACGTATCTCTTCCTCTAACATTTCGATAAGGTCCGCATCTCTTTCGGTTCTCATTGGGGTTCCA
The DNA here is from genome assembly GCA_910595825.1 of Philhelius pedissequus. Classification (NCBI taxonomy): domain Eukaryota; kingdom Metazoa; phylum Arthropoda; class Insecta; order Diptera; family Syrphidae; genus Philhelius; species Philhelius pedissequus. The sequence continues at coordinate 165,267,003 of OU343160.1, forward strand.
ATGAGCATTTCAAATGGCGTTTTATTAGTTGCTCTAGACACTGTTGAGTTTATGGCTTTTTGGACTCGCGGTACATGCTGGAACCATTTCAAAGGATTTTCGATGGACAATTTCGTTAACATTGATTTGATAATGGCATTCATCCTTTCGACCTGCCCGTTCCCACGCGGCACTCCAGTCGTGATTTGGATATGGATAATGTGCCGCTTCTCACAATACTCTTTGAAATCAATCGCCGTGAACGCAGATCCCTTATCAGTAATAATCCTGTGAGGACTACCAAAATTATTTTCTTGAAATTCGAGTTTTTTCAGGACTTCGTCGGTCGTTGTTGACTTTACAGGGTAGATCCATACAAACTTCGTAAACGCATCCATAATGACAAGAAGATGTTTGTAATTTTTTGCGGTTGATGCCATTGGACCAAGATGGTCCATGTGATAAGTGTGTAGTGGAACGTCGATTTTATCAATAGGGTTTAAGTAGCCTTCTTGCTTACCCTGCTTTTTGCTAGCAAGGATGCAAGCTACACAATTCGCTATGACTTCTTCTATTCTACTTCGCAGTTTAGGTATAAAGTAATTCCTCTTGATTAATATCTCAACTTTTTGGGCGTTGATATGGCCCACTTCGTGAACGCTATGAATTATATTTTTTTGGATGCTTTTTGGTACAACCAAAACGTATTCACCTTCAATGAATTTGTATAAAATACCATTTCTGCAGTGAAAATCTTCATATGCTTCCTTTTGCAAGATATTTAAAATTAATTTACACATTTCATCTCTAGATTGGGCCTTATGAATTCTTTTAAGAACACCAGTTTGAGGGGCTGAATTGACAATGAAGACTCTACTTAATGCATCTACGTGCTGCATAGCTTTTGCTGACCTATGCTGTACCTCACACTCAAACTCTTCTAGGAATAATGCCCATCTGGCAACTTTAGCGGATAAATCTTTCTTATTCATAGTTTGTTGAAAAGCTTTACAATCTGTAAAAATTTTAAAGGAAATTCCTTGCAAATAGGGTCGCAACTTTTTTAGTGAACGTATTACAGCTAGTACTTCAAGTTCATAAGAGCAGTAATTTTCTTCAGTTGGTGAGGTTTTGAAGCTTAAATAAAACACAGGTTGGAAAGCGTTATCATCGTGACGTTGCAATAGCACTGATCCAAGACCTACTTTGCTAGCATCGGTGTGGAGTTCCGTCTCTAGATTTGGGTTGAAAAGCTTAAGGACTGGATCTTCACATAAGAGAGTTTTTAACGTTTCAAAAGCGTAACGTTGTTCAACACCAAAAATAAAAGTCGCTTCTTTGCGGGTTAGATCGGAAAGAGGTTTTGCAATCGTTGCGTACTGTGGTATAAATTTCCTAAAAAATCCGGATAATCCTAGGAAGCTTTGGACCTCTTTGAAATTTTTGGGCTCTGGAAGTTTTTTACGGCTAGTGTTTTCTCAACGGAAGGTTTCACGGTTCCAGACTCCACAATATGACCCAAAAAATCGATGGATTTTCTAACAAATTTACATTTTTCCCACTTAATTACTAATCCGTGGGCTGCTGCTACTTTCAGGACATCTTTTAACGTTGCAATATTTTCGGATGTTGTCTTTGACATTATAATAATATCGTCTAGGTATATTAGAATAAGCCCATTCCTGATAAAATCCTTAAACACGGCGTTAACATATCGCTGAAAAACGTTGGGCGAAATGCAAAGTCCAAAAGGAGTTTTACAAAACTCGTATTGACCGTCGGACGTAACGAAAGATGTATATTTTCGACTATCTGGATGGACGTCAACATGAAAAAATCCATTTTTCAAGTCAAGAGTCGTAAAAATGTTAGAATCGTAGAGCTGTTCTAGAATTTCTTCGATAATTGGCAAAGGCTGTCTGTTTTTAATTATTTTTTTGTTTAATTTTCTGTAATCAACGCAAAGTCTATGACTACCATCTTTTTTCTTTGCTAAGACCACGGGACTACAGAATTCTGAATCACTTTCTACAATAATACCATCTTTTAACCATTCTTGAATTTGCGCGGATACAATTTCTTTTTCTTTTGGGGTTAATCTAAGAGGTCGATGGAAAACAGGTTTTTCATCTTCCAAAACTATTTTCATTTCGATGCATGATTTAACGGGTTTTTTTGGTGAATAACACTGCATAATATCCAAAATAGATTCCCGGATGTTTCTGTCTAAAATTTCTTGAACGCATAACACTTCGTTGCGATTCGTTTCAAAAATATTTATATCAGTTTCGTTTAAAAAGTTTTCGACTTTGTCTAAACATTTCGGTTTGAACCTAAGAACACCATCAAGGATTTCTACGTCAGCATAGTTCAAAATCCCAGTACCGATTATCACCTCATCAACTAACCACTCATCGCATACAACATTGAAAGTCAAATAATAAGGGTTTAAGTCATTAAGAACTTTAATTCTAAAAGATCCTTTTGACACACGTATTTCTTGACCAAGTCCACTTAAACAAATACCCGGATGCTCAAATTCTCGTTTCAATTTTTCAAATATCGATGCTTTCATTAAAGAAACTTGGCTTCCCGTATCGAAAAGAGCATTAATATTTAAATTGTCTATTATTATGTCGACGTTGACCGACGGAACGGATATACGACGAACGTGCGAGGTATTGGGATTCGAATACACATTTTTCTTTGGACAGTTCCTAGACAAGTGTCCGAATTCACTACAATTAAAACAACGAGAGCCTTTGCTCTTGTGCGGACAATTTTCAACATTATGCCCCTTGGCACCGCATATAACACAACGTTGCTGGTTTGAAACGGAAACAGTTTTTTGAAAACCAGGATTCATTTTTGGATTTCTAACTTGCGTGTGAGCTACGTTTGTGTTCATTTGAGTTTTCATTTCCTGATACACTTTAATTTTAACTTTTAGTTCGTCAAAAGTCTTGGCTTCATAGAGAACAGTTTTATTTAATACACTATCGTTTATTCCAGAAATAATATAAGCTAAAAGTGACTCTTCATCAATGTTTCCCCTATTAGCAATCTGTTTCATCTGGAAAATATATTCTAAAAACGATTCATCGTACTTTTTTTTTCGTGATTCAAGTGCGCGATGAACTATGATGCTAGAGGTTGAATGTCCAAATTCTTTATTCAGAAAAGTTTTTAGTTCATTCCACGTGTGGACTTTATTTTCAGCTTCAACTGCTAATTTTGCCGCACCTCGTAAGTCTTCTAGTATAAAGATATTTCTGGATGTCGTTCCATCCGCAGACAGCTGAAATATCTTCAAACTCCTTGAGCCAGTGTGTGACGCAACCAGAGTCACCATTAAATGATTCTAACGAATCTTCCACATCCCGAAACACAAAATTATTATTATTCTGACTCATTTTAGAGACAGTGTCCTTATGTTCCTCACTTTTATTGTCTGACAGATCACCTTCTGGCATTTGACCAGCGGAGTATTCAGTGACTTCAATATTAGGGGGGTTTTCCTCAAAATAATTTTCTAATCGATTAACTAAATCTTTTTTAAGCCTATAACTATGCGAAAGCCCCTTTTCTTTCAATAAAGCCTGCAATGTTTTAGTTGACAATTCGTCTAAATTCATTTAATAATTTAATTGCACGCATAATAAAAAATATAAAAAAAAGAAGAATGAAATAATATGTTTTCATGCGGTGATACTTATCGCTTTCAGGTTTCCGTGTATCCGTTATATTGGCATTCTGATTTGATCATAATTTTTTTTTTTTTTTTTTTTTTTTTTTTTTTTTTTTTTTTTATTAACGTTTAGTACACTGTTCATTCAGGGGCTTATCACTTTTTGATCACTGTTTTATTCACAATTCATTAATTTTCGCTCTTGTAGGTTCAATAAATATATATTTATATATTTTTTATGGTTTATAAAAAAGTAACACCGTAGGTATGCGAACCGTAACTTCTGACACCATGTAGGGAGGGAAAAAAAAGATGTTAATTGAAAACTCGCACTTTTAAATATGTTTTATTTAAGATTTTAATTCAAGGTTCAATTAAATAAAGCACAATGATTAAGTTCGATTATTTTTTAACAAAAATATAGGGATTTAAGTATTCAAGGTTTAATAGTTGTAACCAATTTTAAGTAATTTAAGCAGTTTAATTTAATTTTTTAGTAATTTAAGCAGTTTAATTTAGTTTTAAGTAATTTAAGATAATATAAAGTTTTAAACAAATAGAACTAGTGACTTTCGTTGCGTAGCTCGTTGCGTAACTCGTAGCAGATGATAAAAAAAAACGTCTTGGTCGTTGCGGGAACTCTACATATCTGGTGATGAGCTAATGATGTTGCCGTTTCTCTTTCCGTAACAACCGTTGTGTTTTTTTGTAAGCTTTGGACCGTTGTTCTCTCGATGACAAGTTGAATGTTGTTTAGTTTAGGGGATTAGGTTAAACATTCTAATCCCACATGTATTTATATGAACTCAATTTGTCCTTTAACCTTAATGAACAAAATGTATAGAAATTCAAACAATTTATTAGTTCGAGTACTACCTTTACCTATGTTAATACATGTCAACTTAAACACCGAACAAAAAATTTAAGTAACAATTTATTGAAATTCATTCCTAAATTTATACCTAAGGGGGAAGTGTTATATTACATTATACTACATATAACATAATATATTACATATAACCTATGTTTACAACTGATGCTGCCAGACTATACAATATAATCTTAGATGCTCATTGCACAGAGCATAGCAACAATTAAAGAGTACAACTGTAATAAGCATCATTGTAATAATGTATACAATACTCATTACGTGTTAGGTACGAGTACTATCAGCTGTGTAACTATTGATAAGTAGATTGATAAGAAACCAAGCCAAGCTTTGGTACAGTATGTACTATCGTAGTTAGTTAGAATTGGAGATGCAAATAAAAAGGCTGTTATATAAGTAAACGTTGTTTTTTATTTTCTCGCTGCCGAAACCTAGTAAGCCTAACTCTGCCGAAAATAAGTAAGCAACGTAACTCACGCCGCCCAAGTATGGGGAGGGAAAAGGTTTGAAACCGAGGAAAGATTATTGAGGTTTTACTTAAAACGATTTTTTCGACTGCCTCCATATAGACCCAACTACATGGTTATGCTGGAAACTGGGGTTTCACCTGTCTTCATCAAAAGTCTGAAACTGCACTTCGACTTCATTCTTAGCGTCTTGAAACTGCCTGATCATCGCATCCCAAAAAGGGCGCCGTTACAAGCAATTCGAAACAAAACTGGTTGGTTTGCGGAATTACTTGATCTGGCTCAACAAGGGGGATTTGAAATCAACACTTTGGATTACAGTTCATGGAAGCCACTTCTTTACCACCTTATAGGCAAAATAGACAATCATGCAAGAAAAGGTTTTGAAGAATATGGATCAATGCACAGGATGATATACAGCAGACTTAATTACAACTTGAACGAGTGTAACTATTTTCGTGATGACTGCACAGTGGAGCAGATAGCAAGCATGTTACGTTTAAGAGGAGAGCTTTTACACTCCTCAACTACATACCTCACCGTGAAGAGGTCTGTCGTTAAGATCTGCTTAAAGAAACCAGAAGACATGTCTTTGCAAATGATTACTAAACCGACGATCAAATCGTAAAGTATCTCAATCGAATGGATGCACCAAAGTTGTATAATCCGTTGGCATTCCAAGTAATTATATTAGGCATTTCTATCATGTTTTTGTTTTTGTAGGGCGTTTTGGCCGAAAACTGTATTCGAGTTTAGCTAGCCTATCAAATATAAGTTTATTTTACCACACTGCTCCTCAATTTTCGAAAGGATTATATTTAAGACGTTCGAGAGTAGATCACCAGCAGTATCTGTTTTTAAAGTTATCTTTATAGCCGTTATTTGGGCATATGTATTTACACTACTTTTCTTTGGTGTTTGCTTTGGTTGTTTTGATTGCACTTCCGTCTTTTTTCCTTTGAGTATTTTAGCATTTAACCTCTTAGGCGTCTTAAGAACTTTCTTTTTTACTTGGCTTGGTGGTTTTCTTTGCGACTGTGTCAATTTTGATCGCCGTTTTTGTAATTTTTTGCTACTTCGTAGCCTTGTAAATATCTTCTATTTTCTCCGCCTTATCAAATGTAAGAATAAATAGTGGAAGCCCACGCTGCGCCAGATTTGTTTCGATACGTTTTTTTGTGTTTCTCTTTTGACGATATTCACAGCGTCTAAGATCTTGTAGTTCCTCTTTAGATCGTTAACAATATCGTCTTTTGGACATGATGGGTGCAAGTCCTTCCCTACAACATGTAAAGATCTTTCCGAGTTATTCTCATAAGTGTACCATTCTAATTTTTCTTCGTTTAGGAAGAAAAAGTAGAATGGTACACTTATGAGAATAACTCGGAAAGACCTTTAAGTGTTGTAGCGAAAGGCTGGCACCCATCATGTCCAGACGATATTGTTAACGATCTAAGGAGGAACTACAAGATCTTAGACGCTGTGAATATCGTCAAAAGAGAAACACAAAAAAAAAAGATAGCGAAACAAATGTGGCGCAGCTTGACCTTCCACTATTTATTCTTACTTTTGATAATGCAGAGAAAATAGACGATATTTACAAGGCTGTGAAGTAGCAAAAGAATTACAAAAACGGCGATCAAAATTGACACAGTCGCAAAGAAAACCACCAAGCCAAGTAAAAAAGAAAGTTCTTAAGACGCCTAAGAGGCTAAATGCTAAAATACCTAAAGGAAAAAAGACTCAAGTGCAATCAAAACAACCAAAGCAAACACCAAAGAAAAGTAGTGTAAATCCATATGTCCAAATAACGGCTATAAAGATAACTTTAAAAACAGATACTGCTGGTGATCTACTCTCGAACGTCTTAAACATAATCCTTTCGAAAATTGAGGAGCAGTGTGGTACAAATAAACTTATATTTGATAGGCTAGCTAAACTCGAATACAGTTTTCGGCCAAGACACCCTACAAAAAGAAAAACATAATAGAAATGCTTAAAATAATTACTTGGAATGCCAACGGATAAGAAATTTTTATGCATGAGAAAGATATTGATATTTGTTTGAACACATGTCAGGAAACAATCAAAAAGTAAGATCAATGGATTTTTAGAATACCACGCAACTCATCCGTCGAACAAAGCAAGAGGTGGGACATCTATGATTATAAAAGAATGCATCGAAGAGATAGGCCTGAAAATAGGGCCTGAAGCAATGCAATTAATCGGTGTACAAGTTAGAACTCAGAATGTTGTACTGAATGTGTCTTCCATTTACAGTCCTCCACAATGTTACATTGAAAAGAATGAATTTATGAATGTTCTAAAGTTACTTAAGCAAAATGTTATCCTTGGTGGTGCCTTTAATGCGAAACACAGCTTTCGGGGATCTAGAGGTATTTCTTAAAAGGGTCGAATGCTCTACGAAGAGGGAATGGAAAATAATTGCGATTTTCATTCGACTAGCAACCCGAGTTGTTGGCCGACTGATCCATCGAAAATACCTGATTTTATTGATTTTTTTGTGGTCAAAGGAATACGCTCAAATAAAATTAGCATAACAAATCTTTTCTCAGATCACACTGCTGTTATTGCCACTATGAGCGAAAATCTTGTTAAAATAAAAAACCAATCACGCTAACCAATTGGAATTGTTTTAAGAAAGATATAGAGGAAAACGCTGAATTAAGGGTATCACTACAAACGCCTTTCGCATTTGAAGACGCAATAGATAACTTCGTCGTAATCGTACAGCAAGCCGCATGAAACAACACCGCGTACCAAAGAGAAATGTCGTGCTTTAAAGCCTGAAATATCCGCAGGAAATAAAAGATTTAGTAAAAGAGAAACGAAAAGCACGTAAGAAATGGCCACAAACTCGAGCTCCTCAATACAAGTGAAATTTAAATCGCTTGTGTAATTTACTAAAAAAGACGATAGAAGAATTCAAAAATTCTGAAGTTGGAAATTATTTTAAATGCTTGACATCTGGAAAAGAATCCAACTACACACTCTGGAAAGCTGTTAAAGTAACGAAAAAACCAAAGTTCCCAGCGCCTCCGATTAAGAATGATCAAAGAATGACGAAAGGGAAAAAAGCAACCAAGAGAAAGCAAACGTTTTCGCGGTTACCTGGAGAACACCATTTAAACCTTTTGATGGGCAAGGATTCAACGAAAATTTAAATACACGTTCTAACTCAAGCGAAAATTACATAACAAGGAATGTTACCCTTGCCGAATTAAGTAGAGAAATAAGAAAGCTTAAGTATAAGAAAGCTCCAGGATATGAGTTAATTAAAGCAGAGGTAGTCAAAATGCTTCCAGGCAAAGGGTTAATTAGTCTTCTTTATATAATAAATGCCACTCTAAGGCTAAAGTACGTTCGGATCCAATGGAAGGTTGCAGAAGTTATAATGGTTCTCAGACCAGGAAAACCATCACATGATAAGAAATCATATAGACCCATTTCGCTTCTGCCCGTAATATCTAAGGTCTTTGAAAGAATATAACTTCTGCGCCTGCAGCCAATAATAGAAGAAAAGTGCCTGATACCTGAACATCAATTCGGATTTAAAAGCAAGCATTCGACAATTGACCAAGTGCATTGGATCACTGACGTCATTGAGAAAACTCTTAAAGAAAAAAAATTGTTCTGCGGTTTTTCCAGACGTGTCGCAAGCTTTTGATAAGGTGTGGCACGAAGGGCTAAGTTTTAAATTAAGGTAAATTCTGCCTGAAGCACTTTATATGCTTCTGAAAGCATATCTAGAGAATAGACTTTTTGGAGTAAGACATGGAAACGATTACTCGGATCTCAAAGAAATAGTGGCTGGGCTACCACAAGGAAATTTCTTAGGTCCAATGTTGTACCTATTATTTTCACGTGATATACCCCAAACAGAAGCCACTACCGTAGCCACGTTTGCTGACGACACCTTAATACTACCAATGGGCCAATCGATAAAAGATGCTACGACTAAATTACAAAAAGCTCTGAATAATGTCAATGAATGGACAAAAACATGGCGGATATCGCTTAAGTAAAATCAGTGCATGTAAAATAAAAGATTACCGGTATTTGTTAATACGGTTCAAGTTCCGTTTGCTAATGAAGCAAAATATCTCGGACTGACACTAGACGCGAAATTAAAATGGAAACCGCATTTTAAAAAGAAATGCGAAGAGTTAAATAATAAGCTCAGAGATATGTACTGGTTGCTCGGGAATCACTCTAAGCTCAGTATCGAAAACAAGCTAATTTTTACAGGCAGGTGCTGAAGCATATCTGGACTTACAGTACACAACTCTGGAGTTGTCCGCGAGATTCTATTTTAAATACCTTACAAATATTTGAAAATAAACTGCTAAGATCATTTGTAAACGCACCTTGGTAGATTAGAAACAAAGATCTCCACAGAGATCTCGGGATTCCCATGGTTCGCGATGAAATACATAAATTTGCGAAAAGTCATAGAAAACGACTAATACAACACTGTTATAGTACCATAATCGAAATTATCGATGAGACGAATTTAGTACGCCGCATGCGAAGGACTAAGCCCTCCGATCTGACGCACTAAACGAGAGTCCGCTTTAAAATCGCGGTATAAGCAGGAACTATCACCGGATAGTTACCTGCAACACGTTAAATAAATTCGTTAAAAATAAATTAAATACATCTTAGGCGTCTTAAGAACTTTCGTTTTTACTTGGCTTGGTGGTTTTCTTTGCGATTGTGTCAATTTTGATCGCCGTTTTTGTAATTCTTTTGCTACTTCGTAGCCTTGTAAATATCGGCTATTTTCTGTGCCTTATCAAAAGTAAGAATAAATAGGTGAAGGCCACGCTGCGCCACATTTGTTGCTATCTTTTTTTGTTTTTCTCTTTTGACGATATTCACAGCGTCTAAGATCTTGTAGTTCCTATTTAGATCGTTAACAATATCGTCTTTTGGACATGATGGGTGCAAGGCCTTCCCTACAACACGTTAAGGTCTTTCCGAGTTATTCTCATAAGTGTACCATTCTACTTTTTCTTCGTTTAGAAAATTTAAGATAGTCTTTAAGATAGTTTGCAGCCGATTATACTCCGCAATACCGACAACATTAATTGGTGGCGGTGGCCTAATTTAAATAGGTTCTTCTTTAATATTGGTATCTTTTCGGGATGCAATTTTTCCAGAAAAACAGGCCCCATTAGGTGAAGATCTAACATTGCATTTTTTACGCCGCCTTTTATTTAAGGGCTTCTCTGTTTCGCGAGCTAGCTCTTCTTCATCTGTCTCATAAATGAAATTTTTCGCTTGCGATGAGCTAGTGGTGTGGTGTTTATACTTCAACACCTCATTTTCTTTACGAAAAAGATCAACTTTCTCTTTCACACCTGATAAAGTTTTACTAGTTCATCGAGTTTTTGACGAAGTTCGTTTTTATCTTTCTCAAGAATTTCTGTTTTCATTGAGTCTTTTTTTCGCGCATCTGGCGTTAACGGCAAACTCTTCTTACCGTTATCACTCGATTTAGATAGAGGTGATCGAGCAACCCTTGCTTTTTTTAAGAAGGGATTTATTAAATGAAATAATTGGCTCTCCCCAGGATCCGTAGATCCGAAGAGGGTGGAAGATTTCGTGAAGAACATCTAGTGTGAACTATATCCAACAAGACTAGAATTCCTAATCATTAAATTGGAAATTTTTGTTTATTGCCCGTGGCCTGGCTGATGACAACTGATGAGTACATGTGAGATCGCCGGGACGAAACGCCAATTTTTGTTGGACTAAAGGCCGTTAAAAGCTATTTTGAATCAATAATTCAACAAGTCCAAATATTATAGTGCTAAGTCTTCTACTTGGCTGATGTATTTCAGTAGTATATAGAATTTGTATTATTAAAAAAAACTTCTTTTATATATAATGCAAGGCCACGGGCAAAAAACAAAAATTTCCAATGTAATGATTAGGAATTCTTGTCTTGGTGGCTATACTTCACACTAGATGTTCTTCACGAAATCCATGTAAGATGAACTGAACTTGGCAAAAATTGCGTATTGACAAAGGTCCTCACTAGTCAACTGATGAGCACATGTGAGATCGCCGGGACGAAACGCCAATTTTTGTTGGACTAAAGGCCGTTAAAAGCTATTTTGAACCAATAATTCAACAAGTCCAAATATTATAGTGCTAATTCTTCTACTTGGCTGATGTATTTCAGTAGTATATAGAATTTGTATTATTAAAAAAAAAACTTCTTATATACATAATGCCAGGCCACGGGCAAAAAACAAAAATTTCCAATTTAATGATTAGGAATTCTTGTCTTGTTGGATATAGTTTACACTAGATGTTCTTCACGAAATCTATGTAAGATGAACTGAACTAGGCAAAAATTGCGTATTGACAAAGGTCCTCACTAGTCAACTGGTGAGTACATGTGAGATCGCCGGGACGAAACGCCAATTTTTGTTGGACTAAAGGCCGTTAAAAGCTATTTTGAATCAATAATTCAACAAGTCCAAATATTATAGTGCTAAGTCTTCTACTTGGCTGATATATTTCAGTAGTATATAGAATTTGTATTATTAAAAAAAAACTTCTTATATAATTTTTGTATTAGGTAATAATATCGTAGAAATTGCGGTCAATCTCATAGAGCATTTGATATGCTTTTAGTCATATATTAAAAACTTGCGACGCAACGCGAGCACAGGCCGGTTAGTACATAATTCAAACAAATTGTTCGTTATTGAGTTAATATATTTTTTGAAACACCCGCAGTGGTGACTGAAATTGCGCAAATGAGAGGTGGCTCTACAACGAAGAGAGTATGGAAGTTGTAAAAGATTATAAATATGTCAGTTAAACGTTTCTGTTTTACAAAGAATTTAAAAACGGGAAGCATTTGAATGAGAAAATTGCGAAGGCCAAATATGCTATTGGTGCTACATGGAAAAGTGTTTCACCAACAAACTCATTGCCCGTAGCAGTAAATTTCATATTTTCGAAGCAGCCTCGAAGTCGTGCTTTATGCCTCGCAGGTATGGGGCTACAAGTATTACGAAACTGTGAAATAACTTTGGAGATTTTATTTTCAAGGAATATTCGGTCTACTTTATAACACCCCCTAATTACAAAGTGATGCAGGAAAAAAGAATATTGCCCCCGCTCTTCACACTAACACTTAAACTTCACATTGACTACGTTTTAAGGTTTTATAAATGCCCACTGAAAGACTACCAAATTTTAATTAATAGAAGATGTAGTTGGTATGCCGAGTGGGATGAATAGGCACAGTGCGATTTATCTTAATTTGAATATAGAGAACCAGAGTGAATGGAAAAGTTCACTATATAAACTAATTGAAGCTGTGGATGTCAAATGTCAGGAGAAATAAATATATAGTTAGAAGAAGCTGCAGGTTCCGTGCATAGATCGATATACAGTAGATTGCCAAAATTTGTTTGAACTTTTGTATCTAAATTACTTACCAAATAGAGACGACGTGCCTTTACTATGTAATCTGTGAAACCAGAGGGAGAGAGAGGATGTGCTGCATTTTCTAGGAAGATGTCCGGTATTGAAGGAAATAAGAAGATACGTCTTTGGTCGCAAAATGTTAATGGATGCTGAGATATTATTTTATTTAAATAAAATTGGAGTCCCCATGTCAGTTCTGTAATTACTGCAAGCTGGCGTTCCAGGTTTACCGTTGAGACTCCTTAGCAGCATTTTGGCTCCATTTTAATGTCTATACTCCAGGACGCTACTTTTGTAAAATAGTGGAAAATTGACTCCTTTTAAAAATTTACGACTCTTTTTAACAATTTAAATAATTTTTTTAACACTAAATATTCTTTGAAAACTTTTCTCCCGCATTTGCTCAGATTCTTCTCTGAATTCAGCCCTTTGTGAACTCATTAAAATCTTTGCACACATTTTCGCATGTTTAACATTCAATTCCATGTGCTTTGTCAGTGACCGAGTCCATTAATTCGTTCCTTATAACAGATTACAATATACACAATACAGATGCCTACCTACAATCCACAGTTGTCAAACTTGCCAATCCATGTTTTCTACACTAAATATCTTAGAAGATAAGGAGCTAGAAGGTTGATTAGCTGGTCCAATTTTAATTCAGAACTGTAGGAAAAATATTCCCAACAATTAATATTTTAAGATTTTTATTTATTAACTGACTTATTTAATTTGTTTTAGTATTATGAAGAGAACTGAATTGCTCAAATTGTTTTAAATTGTAACGTTTATTTATTTTGAAAAAACAATTTATTTTGTTATGTTTATAAAATATATAAGAATATGTTTGTTAATAGAATGTGTTTTCTTATAGTTTATAAGGGACTCCTTTTTTTAGACAGGACTCCCTTTTTAGACCCCTACGGAAATTTTTGAGAGGAAATCCTGTTGCGTTGGCGTTTCGCGGTGGATAATTAATGAATCTTTTTAATACACCCAAAATGTTTGATCGTTATTGAATTTAAATTTACTACAACGTTGAAACTTTAAAATTTAACTAGATATATCAATGTAATTTATTATTTGTCAACCTGGCAGACGGCAATGCTATGGTATATTTGATTTTGTAATACTTACTGTAAATAACTACTAAATAACTACTTTTATTTTATATAATACAATGTCAACAAAAAAATTTGTTTCGCATGTAAATTATAAATTATAATTAATTAAGTAAATACAGTCGATGACGGATATACATATGTAGGTAAGAAAGTTAAAAAGTCCAAAGAATTTAATAAGGAATATATATTTTATATTTTATCAGTTCAATATGTATGAACGAAAATTATCTTCTTACCAATTTTTTAAAACAAGATAAAAAAAACATATTTACATACATTGTATGTACGCTTTAGTTGTATTTATTCATAATAGTTCATAACATAAAAACAAACATAAAATAAATTGAACTTCTTTCATCTTCAATCTGTCATTTCTCTGAAAATTGAATAAAACTGGGATCAGAAATTTTGTGAAAGTTATACGGCGCATTATTCGGATGTTTACATTGGAAAATTTCGTATAAACATTTAATTTTCTATATAGTGAATGAGTTTTGTATCAGAATTGGTTTCTTTTAGGTATCCATAAGTGCGTTTAGCTTATAATGGTTCTATTTAACGTTGCATAAGTTTTAAAAATGAGATTTTTGAGTTCAGAGGCATTATAAGGAGTGCATAGCGCTATATACTCGCTATAACGCAATTATAAATAAGGCTGTTAGATTTCAGAGTAAAATTACATTCACATTTTGAGAACATATTGTACGACCCAAACGCAAAATAGTTGGCCTAAGGTAGGTGAACCAATAAGGCCCGGACATTAATAAGAACCAGTCCCTGAAAAAACACATAGCCAACAAGTAACGGGACGTTTTATTCTTTGTGTTCGTACACCCCATGCATTGGAACTCATGCCAACAAAGAAACCAATTTCCCCGATCATATTGAAATTGGCAGTTGAATAAAAACTTGAAGGTGACGCGCACGTGCTTTTTATAAAAAAAACAGTTACACACAGTTTTACATGTAAGCACAATTGTTAATTTTTATCGTAAATATATTTAGATTTCTGTGTATACTTCCATAACCAAGTCTTTCGTGTTCATAGCAATGCCCTTCAAAAATTTGGCTGGGCCTTATTAAATATATTGATAATTTCATTTTTTATTTCGTTCGGTTTGCGTCAATATGTCAAGACAGAGGTTACCTGCAAGAAAAAAGGGCCGGGGACTCTACCCACGAATTATGTGCTTTTGCTTTCGATTGGTGTGGAGGACTCTATACCACGAACTTTGTGCCTTTGGTTTCGACCAGAGCCGGGACTATATCACAAATTATATGAAATTATTAGCGTTAGATTATTGAAATGAAACCTATTGTAAGGTAAATGAAATACCTTGTTAACGTATTTTTGAGGGAAATTATTGATATATTAAAAACCGAATAAAAATTGATATTTAAACGGAGTTCTGAACACTCCACTCACCGAGTTTTATTGTTTTCTTCGGTTAGACCTTGGACCCGCTAACGCTACCTCAGCTATCGACTATCCCGAACTTTGTGTGGGATTAACGGCTGATGACCCGAATGTCTAGGTGGTTGTTAAGTTTTACATTTTTTAATGCAAAAAGGAAGTTTTTTTAAAAATTAATTAACCATAAAAAATTAATTTATTTTGTTATTTAGTTTTAAGATTTCTTAGTCAAGAAAGCTTTTTACTTTAGATTAAAAATAATTTTGTATACTTTTAAGGTTTCTAAGTCAAGAAGGCTGCTCATTTTTACATTAAAAATTAACTTATTTAATTTTAAGATTTTTTAGTCAAGAATACCCTTTTTTTGATTTTGATGAACAAAAATCGTCGAAAATTACTTTAATTACGGATTTTGCCCTTTTTCTTTCGTTTTATTTTATTTAATAGTTTATTTCAGCAACAGTTCCAATGAAATTCAGAAGAAAAATCTATGGAGGTATTTAAGAATTACTGTTCCTAATAAGGCCCAACGTAAGGTTTTTTAAAATGAGCTAAAATTATATTTTCGTTGTTAGTTGGACTACTCTCTCTGGGATTCAAAAAGTTGGCCTATGACGATTTAAATAGATTTTCAGTTAACCGTTATTAAAAAAATGACATGCAATTGTTTTGTTGTTTATTGATCTCTTGTTTTATGTAAGCAATCAACAGTTTAATGTCAACCATAGTGCGTGGCGTTGCATTATCACGAGACCTTAGAGAAACCTTAATTAAAGCCTTCGAGCTATAAAATCTGAAAGCAATTCAATTTACCGCGCTCATCATATAGAAACATTATCTCAAAGTTCAAAAGTAGTGGAAATGTGGAGATTGATAACAAAAAACGGGACTCCCACCAATTGCAAAACCCCGATATTGCCGAGTTTTAAGGGAAATAATAAAAGAAAATCGACGTCAAACTGCGGCTGCAATAACTCTTCAATGGAGAGACAATGGAAAAAATTGTCTACAAATTTTATAAGGTTTATTTTAGATCTATTTAAATAAGAGCTATATGAATTCGTTAAAAAATATAGACCAAATAAGAAGCACTTTTAACATCTAAACAAGAGAAAAAACGAGTAAAGTGGGCCAACCAACGTAAAAACTGGATTTTAAGCCAATGGCAGTCCGTTATTTGGACTGATGAGTCCAGTTTTTAGGTTTGAGTGGGCGGTGAACGAAAACCCTTCATTCGTCATTAAAAATTCAAAAGTGGCTTTTCACAAAGATTGCCTTAAAAAAACGATCAATTTTCCAGCATCTCTAATGATATGAGGATGCATGTCTGAGGAATTTACATTTCGTAAATGAAATTATCCATGCTGTCAAGTACAGGGATATTCTGAAAAATGAGCTTCTCCCATCAAGACGACGACTTCAAGCCAGTGATGGAGACTATATTTTCCAACAGGATTCTTACCATACAGCAAGTTCTAACATTAATTGCTGTTGAAGCAATTCCTTTATTGGAATATACTTCCAGTTGCCTTGACCTTTCACCAATCGAAACTGTCTGGCATGTGGCATAAAATGAAGCAAAAACTGCGAAATGAACCATACCGGACTCTTCAAGACCTAAAAGCTAAAATCATACATATTTGTGAATTTTTTGCTACCGAAGAATGTCAAAAATTAGTCGACACAACCACGACGCATAGAAGCAGTTATTAAGGCCAAAGGTGACGTAACACCATGGTGAAATAAAATAGGCCAACTATTTTGCGCTTAAAAAAATGTGTCAATCGTTATTTTATTTTGTAAGACTTCTCTTCATCCTTATTTAATTCAAATCATTTTGTTTTTGTTCTGCTCAAAATAAATGTATCTTTAGAAAAATACCAAAATATTGTGTTTATTTCCGACGGAACTTAAGAATCAGTGGATTTTTGTTTTCTTATAATAGATAGTCCAACTATTTAACGTTTAGGCTCGTATAGGTTCCAACCTATTTAGCTGTATGCCCTTTAAAAAAATATTTAGAGCTTAACGTCATATGAAAAAAAGAATCTCAATGGTATACCAAATATCACTACGGTTAAATGCTGAAAAATTATTTAGGTAGGTACATAGGTATTTACCTTTATTTAAGTTGTAACTTTCGTAGGTAGATACACTTAATTGTTAATCAATGACTGGTATTAATAATAATTTTTCATTATAAATATACCTACCAGATACACATGCCCAAACACTCAGGAAGTAAAGTAATGGAGTCTTAATCATTTTTTAAGTATCTTCTCACAGAATTCTTATTTGAAAAAAGTTAATGTGACTAAGCTCTCTAAACTTCAACAATGTAAAGTTCTTCTTCAAACTGGCTTTGAACTATCACTTCGAATTAAATTTCATTAAAGTCTTGAGTTATAGATACGATTAATTTTGTTGCTGCAAAGACTTTGCTGACACTTCACTTTCTTAACCAATGGGTTGAAAGACTGTACTAACCAGTTAATTCTTAAATCTGAATCAGAGTTGGTACCTAAGTCACAGACAAAAGTAAGAATAATTCCACATGGACATATGTATGTAGGGATATGTATACCTCCATCTTAATAAAACCATGGCAGCAATAGATTGTTTCACCTGCAACCAGGAGTCAGTATAATTGTAGGTATACCTACCTATCCGCATTCATGAATATAAAAACTGTGGTTGTTTTATGTACCTAAAAAGTCAAGTTCACAGGTACTATTCTGATCTTTAGATTAAGGCGGTCCCTAGACGCTCAATATTATTGCGCAATATTTGATATTGCACATTATTATTGTTCGTCAGTAGATAATATTGCAAGGTCTTGCAATATATTTTGTAAAATCAAAACGCGCAACCTACAAAGATTGTAACGTCTGTGGGTACTATTGCACAATATTTGCTTAGTTATTTTTAAATTTTCGAGAAGTGGACATCTCCGCGAGTGATTTAATTAAAAATTATTGGAAAAATATTGCACCGCTATCGCTATTGCAATATCTTGCACAATTATATTGAGCGTCTAGGGACCGCTTAAAAGGAAGTTGCCCCACTACTTTGTGTTTCTTGATTATACATAGGTATATGTGTGTATAAGTGGATGACAATGTATGTATAAATATATATATAGATATGTATATAAATAACAAATAGGATTTGCTAATGATGAACATGAGCGATCCGCAGACACGTTTCACAACTAGTTTTTTTTTGTTATTTTGTTCTTTTAGCCCATCATGTACGACCGAAAGAAATTCGCCCTCAATGAAATATTTTGGTGAATAAATCAATGAACTAAGTTCAACGGGGAATATCATGTAATGAGTTTATTATAAAGGTTAGTGCTTTTTTCATCAATTAATTATTTGTATAGGTACAATCTACCCTTTCTTGTAGGTATGCAATTGGTACAAAAATTCAGCTGAATTAATGCTTACAAAATTCGTTAAGCAATTTCATGCGATGATTCCAGTGTTGTATGTTTAGTTGTCGTTAAGAGAAAAAGATATAAAATCTTATATATTCCCTTCTGGTTAC
This sequence comes from Philhelius pedissequus, assembly GCA_910595825.1. Classification (NCBI taxonomy): domain Eukaryota; kingdom Metazoa; phylum Arthropoda; class Insecta; order Diptera; family Syrphidae; genus Philhelius; species Philhelius pedissequus. Next base: position 165,285,586 of record OU343160.1, read on the forward strand.
CTGCTCTAAAAATACGAGGATGAAAGATGGTAATCTTGGTTGTGATAAACTTCAGTTACAGAAGTTCATAATTTGGAGAAATTTAAATTAAGCGAAAGTGTTACGAATCGATAGATCTCCTTAAGATATAGATTAACTATTGCAATTCAGGTATGTTGTGCATTATTTTGAAAAAAGAAATGGATTGTGTGTTTTGCTGATTTTCCTTGGTAGTTTTTTTCTTCGCAAATAGCTATTGACGGCTGACAGCAAACAGATTACTCCCCGTAAGTAAAAAAAAAATAATTGCATACTTATAGCCAATTTCAAAAATATATTAAGTATAGTATTTTCTCTCAGATTAGCAAATAAAACCTATGTCCGTTTTAACATCTTCAAATTATTTACTTCACAATTAATTAGGCACTTTTCTTTCTAACACAATACACGCACATTATTCCAATTAAAATAAAATGCACGACTGGATTGTACAAACTTGCTCTTAGAGCTAACAACTTAATATAGTTAAACATTGACGCTGTTTAGTAGTCTAGTAGTCTAGTTATCCTATGCAGGCTTAAAGCCGATGTAAGAAATATTACCTTAATTCTTCATAGTTATCCACAAATGTGTATTAAAATCTAGTTTGTGAATTTTAATTATTTAAATTAGGAGAGAAATATGTACAAATGCATACATACATGGATGGAATGGCGAGGCCTGAATAGTTTCAAAAGGTAAGTCGAAAAAAACTAGTCACCAAAAAATCAAATTTAGAAAGTTTACTTGAAATTATTCTCTGCAATGCATAACTTAGTATCCGAAAATGCACTTAGCAATTCAAACGAATTTTGTTTATACTTAAGTCGTTTCAATTAAATATAACAATGAGCTTAACGAATAATAAAAGCGGTTTCTAAAGAAACCTCTTTGGCAGATGCAAATACAATATCTTAAATAAATTTATTACTAAAAAATATTGTTAATTCGAAATATTTTGTTATAAATAATAAATAAATTAAAAAAAAAGAATATTAAATAAACAACAATTATCGGAAGTGTTAAAAATAACTACTGAAGTTAAAAGTTTTAGGGAAAGTTTCACGCAATACTTCGTTTTTTTTTAAATTCCTATGAAGTGCTTAAAGTCAAGTTGTCGAAGAGAAGAAGTTGTGTAGTGCACAATTGCATGCCATATTGCAAATGCATGACCCACTGTGTCACAAATGCTGTCGAATTACCTCAAATAATGAAATAGGTATTCATGGACGACAGCAGTTTGGCGCCACACTTAATGTGACGCAACGTGACACAATAAAAGCCTTGCTTCCAGAATGCATCTCAGTAGGTCAAAACTGAGTAATGCATTTTGGAAGTAACCGTTGGTAAGTTCCAGGTAGGTCTCTTGGAACTCGGGGAGTCGAATTCAGAAACCTAACACGGACGGTCGCATTTTTATTTCAAACAAAACATAACATTGGCGCAGCCGGTTCGCGAACCAAAAATTTAAAGAAAATAGAGTTAATTGTGGGAAAAAAAATACATAAGTGTCAAATTTAGCTAATCTTAAACTACATGAATCGTATCGCTTTTTATGTTTATCGCTGTTTATGTTATATATCGATATCTACCGGAACAAAGGGAGGAAATCGAAAGAAAATTTTTTTGTGAAAAAAAAGAACAAAAAAGAAAAATCAACAGAATATATTTACATGTTTGTGAAGTGCAAGAGTGAAAAACGAGAAGGAAAAGGTGCAGTAAGTTAACTTTTTTATTTGACATTATTTGTATTTTATTTTCTGTACCCTCTTTAGCATTTTGTTTTTTTTTTCTATTATTATTTGGGACTTATAACTCTTGATTCCCGTTCTTGACTTTTGTTTTCTTTTCGTATTAAATTCGGGTCGTTGGTGTAGGTTAATTTCGGCTCCACAAAAACTACGTGGTTGGTCGGATCATGAAAGCTGATGGCTAAAAGTGCAATCGAGGACCAGCTTAATGAATTAATAGAGGAAACAGAGTTTTTTAAAAGAGAAAAAAAGAGCTAAGTCGACAGGTAAAAGGAGTGAACGAAGTACTCCTCTCAGAACTTAAGGAGATCCTAAATCCCGAAGTTTTTAGCCTGGTCAAGTTTCAAATAAGCGCTCAGTGGGGTCAATTTCAACGTATTGAAACTACAGACGCGATTCTGACGGAGTATTTTAAAGCCGTCCAAAATTTAAGGAAAAAACACTCGAAAGAGAGCCAAAAGCTTGCCAAACAGCTTGAAAAAAGCGAGAAATTGCGAAAGGAGCTTAAAAAGGAACTACAGCAAGTGGCAGAAGAAGCTGACCAGCAAGTTGACCAGTTGACAAGCGAATTAAATAAAAGCTTGTCAGCGCAAAAGGTTCTAAGGGAGTTTTCAAAATCACCCTTTTCCAGTCACCCAAAAAACTTACTGCCGTTGCTCTTAACGTCTACACCAACAACACCTGTTTCTAAAAACGTTGTCAGTAAAGGTATTCAGACCTCAGAAACTGAACAAAGTACGAAAAATCTAGAACAGGAATTTGTTGAAATTAAAGTAATTGCAAAAGACATATACATCACAAAAATGTCTTACGAAAAGGTATCGAAGGTAGTATCCCGTGTCGTACCTCAATTCTCAGGGCAAAGGTCAACCGATTTTCCAAATAGAGTCTACGAATTTTTAAATGCCTGTCAGCTGGGTTTAAAATGTTAAGATACCCAAGTTACTGAGGAAATGTATGTGGCATGCATTTCTACACGGCTAACTGGTGATGCGTTCGAATTGATTCGAGCAAATCAACCAAAGACTGTGAAAGTACTGGAATCTGTAATCAAAACGGCGTATTTGGCACTCATAACTCTAGATAGTGTTATGATTGAGATTAATTAGTCTCGGCAAATGAGCTCTGAAGATTTTCAGTCATATGCCAGGCGACTGCAAACCCTTAAGACCAAAGCCAAAGAAATAATTGATTCGCGCTACAGTTCAACACAGTCAATAGGCTTAGTAGCGGAATTAAACAATAGTTTAATAAAGGTGTTTAAGATGGGATTGTTTGATCCCGCGTTGCGTCAATTCATGCTGACAACCGCGGAAACAGACGTGTCAAAGTTGGCTGATTTGGCGCAGCAAACATATCTTTTAAGAACCCATCAACATCAGTGGGAATACGGCAATTTGAACTCATTTCAAACACATGCGTTTAATGACAGCCTCCCATATTCCTACCCATCAATTTCAACACAACAACCACAACCTCAATACCCCAACATATACACAACAACATTTCCACACCCATACACACAAGCTCAGCAGAGTGGTAATTTACAGCTAAGTAATAGTCCAGCTAAGGTATCATCATCAGAGATAATAAAGTGTGGTTTTTGTAACAAACCGAACCACACATATGCAGAGTGCAGGATAAGGAAGAACACTCCATACTGTGAATCCTGCCAAGCATATGGCCATTCTCACGGAACATGTCCTAAAGCCCAAGAAAGGGGAGGGAAACGGGAAGGGGTCCAGCCTGAACAACTGAGTTGCGCCCCAAAAATTTCAAAAAACTTTAACAATACAAAACCTATTTCGCCAATTCCAATTCTTAATACCAAAAATTTTAATTCCCAAAATAAAACTTGTAAGAAAAAGAGCAAGAAATCCCCCTACAAACTTGCTACGTTTAAGAATAGAAGTAGAAATATAGATTGTCTGCGAGAAACTCGCATTAAACCTTTACAGAACATAGTTTTGAGTCTAACCATGTATATTATGAATTTATTTATTTTAGGATATGATACTGTTTATCAATTTTCTTTAGCAATATCCAGGAAGTTTACCAAACAAAAGAATAAATTTTGCGATATAAAGAGGAATAGACACTACTTAATAAGAAAATTAAGTAAGAATTATGTTTTTATTGACCTAGAGGTAAAAAAAGGTACAATAACTGTATTAGTTTACACGGGTGCAGATACTAGCCTTTTAAAGCGAAGTGTTTTGAAAAAGAACGCAAAGATATCGTCAAAAGAGGTAAGAAAATTAGGTGGACCATTTGGTGGAAATAGCACGCCCTTAGGTACAGTTCAGTCAAGCAAATATTTAGGAAAAAATTATAATCTAAAATGGCATATAGTGGATGGCCTAACTGACATACCCGCAGATGGTATAATAGGCCGAGAACTTCCTCTGGAATCGTACGATAATTGACTTTGTTGCCAAAACATTAAAGTTTTTGGATAAAAACAGGGAGTTGGTTTCATTTGTCCATTGAAATATGCATCTAAGCCAGACAATATAATTAATTGGACCAAGCAATCCAAAACCTCTTCAAACATTAACCAAGTCATAGAACCCCGAACTCAGACTGTTGTAAAACTGAAGGTAAATACTGGATTACGCGACGTTCTTGTGCAAAGGGAAGAATTAAAACCAGGAATTTATCTAGGTAATACAATATCAAGAGTAAAGGGGAGACAACTGTTTATTTCTATAATTAATGCCACTGACAAACCCTTTACATTACCCAAGGACTTCACACCGAAGTTCCAAAACTTCAACAAGTTTCGGGTTAAAGGTAACGAAAAGGTAAATCATACAGTGCTCAATATATCGAAGCAAGAACCAAATCAACGAATCTTAAAACTTCTTTCGACACTTAAAATTGGTACCGATTTAAATAGGGAAGAAAAATGTTCAATAGAAAATATTTTCATTCAATTTAACGATATTTTTCATCTGGAAGGTGACCCGCTAACGCATACGGATATTTTATCACACAAAATCCCAATTAAATCAGATCAGGGACCTATCAACCAGAAGCAGTATCGTCTACTTCAAGTAGCCAGGGATGAGATACATAATCAGGTGAAGCAAATGCTACACGACAAAGTGATCTCACCGAGCAAGTCACCATGGAATTACCCTCTTTTGGTCGTCCCAAAGAAACCAGGACCCGATGGACAAAAACGATGGCGAGTCGTGGTAGATTATAGAAAGCTAAACGAGGCTACGATTAAGGATGCGTTTCCTTTCCCAAGAATAGAAGATATTCTTGACCAGCTAGGAAACTGCCGCTACTTCTCTACTCTTGATCTCACTAGTGCTTACCACCAAGTGCTGATTGATAAGCAGGACCGGGAAAAAACTGCTTTCAGCACAGGGTTTGGGCATTATGAATTCAAAAGAATGCCTTTTGGTTTAGCAGGTGCCCCAGCGACCTTCCAAAGAATAATGAACTATATATTAACGGGTCTTCAAGGAATAGACTGTTTCGTCTACTTGGATGACATTGTTATTTATAGTACAAACTTAAATTCTCACTGTGATAAGTTGGTACGCATTTTTTCAAAGTTAAGAGACTATAAACTCAAACTTAACACCGAAAAATGCAAATTTTTGTGCAAAGAGGTCGTCTATTTGGGTCATATTTGCTCTGAAACCGGTGCAACACCATACACTTCGAAAACAAGCTGCGTAACGCATTTCCCTGCCCCGAAAAATATAAAAGAAGTTCAATCCTTTTAAGGATTCGCGAGCTATTACCGTACATTTATCCCCAACTTTGCCAAGTTAGCTGCCCCAATTAACTGTCTATTAAAAAAAGATGAGGAATTCAAATGGACTAAGGTGCACCAAAGCTCTTTCGAACAGTTGAAACGAGCCATCACCACCAGTTCTCATTTATCCAGATTTTTCAAAGCCATTTATCTTAACAACCGATGCAAGTAACGAGGCTTTGGGTGCCGTGCTATCACAGGGTAAAGTTGGAAAGGATAAGCCTAAAACTTATGCAAGTCGGTCATTGAACTCCTCTAAAAAGAACTACTCAACGCTTGAAAAGGAACTTCTGGCTATTGTATGGGCTACCAACAATTTTCGTACGTATCTCTTAGGACGTTCTTTCACGGTGTATACAGACCATCAACCACTCAAAGGTGTATTCCATGTGATAGACTCTACCGCTCGTTTGATAAGATTCCACCATAAGCTTTCAGAGTACGATTATAAAATCGAATATAAACCCGGAAAGATGAACACAAACGCAGATGCGCTGAACCGTATACCCTATGAAAGTGTGGAAGAGCTATGTCTGGCAGTAACACGAGCGCAAGCGCGCAAGAAAGTCGCCGATAATCCTGTTCTAAGTTCAGCTAACTCGACTGGTCCACATTATTTGCCTACTGCATATTAGGTACCAAAGACTACCAAATTAGCCCCAGGTACTAAAACATCTAAAGCTTTCGAGTTCTTAACAGATAAAGAGGAAATCAAAACAATCTTAAAAGATTTCCATAATTCGGCACTCGGAGGGCACCAGGGTAATAAAAAAACATTAGCACGCATAAGGCAGCAGTATAAGTGGAAGGGCATGGCAAAAGATGTTAAGGACTTCGTCAAAAAATGCCCACAATGCCAAACAAATAAGTGTTCTCCTGCTAACAAGATGCCCATGGTGATAACTGAAAACCCAAGCTTGCCGTTTGATAAGGTTTATATGGATATTGTATGTGGACTTCCCATTTCACACTCGGGGAACAGATATATTTTAACTTTCCAGGACGATTTGACCAAATTCATGGATTGCGCAGCTCTGCCTGATTTGGAAGCCTCGACCGTGGCTAGAGTGTTTTACGAACAAATTGTGACACGATATAGAATCCCAAAAATACTCGTCACGGACAATGGTGCTAACTTAACGTCGAAGATTTTTTCGCAGACATGCAAGTTATAAGGCGTGAAGAAACTCCATACAACAGCTTATCATCCTCAAGCAAACGGTTCATTGGAGAGAAGTCATCGGCCCCTCGCCGACTACCTGAGATCATTTGTGGCAAATGGCGAGAGAAACTGGGACCAGTGGTTAAGACAAGCCATGCATGTCCATAACAACTCCGTCCATACCGCAACCCAATTGACTCCTTTAAATGCTCTTTTTGGTTTTAAGTTCGAAATGCCAACTAACTTGATTAGAAAGCCCACACCATTGTACAACGCCGATGACTATGACTTACAGCTCAAACATCAGCTTGGAGTGACCCACAAGTTAGCTAATGAGAATTTAAAGAAAGCTAAGATTAAATCGAAAGATTTCTATGATAAGGGAGCGAGAGATATTGCTTTCAGGGCCGGACAAAAGGTTCTCTTAAAGAACCGCGCAAGAAAAAATAAATTTTCTACTATATGGTTAGGTCCCTTCAAGGTCGTGTCACCAGCAAAAATGTGAACACGAGAATCAAAATGGGGAACATGATTAAAAGGGTACATAACAATCAAGTTAAACCTTTTTTTTCTATGATGAGCAACATTTTTTTTTTGGCTTACACTCTGTTAATATTTTGTTTTAGATTTTATTAATATTTATAGAGAAAAAAAACAACACTGCTGGAGGGCCACAGAGGTAGGAAGGGAAACAAAAACATTTACAATAAATATAAATATTTTTTATCCAGATAATAACCTTCTTCTCTTTTCAGTCAAGGTTTCTATATCAAGACAAATTTTAATATACCAAATTCCTTTATCAATATTAATTACTTAATACTTAAATTACTAGTATATATGAACATATTAATTTAAATTAAATATAATTAATTAAAAAAAAAAAAAAAAAAAATGACTTCAATTTATAAAAAAAAAGAGATAAACAAGACTTCATTATGAATTGCTTAATATACTTTGTTTTGAAATTAGTAGTAATAAGCATAAATCCCGGGCAGTCGGAGAAAGTGACACCATACAACACCCATCGGTTGCAGGACACATCCACAGTGGTATTCGAGAGTGTAGATTCAGCTAAATTCTACAGCAGCACGTGGGCAGTTCTAACGAAAGTCACTCCAATGGACTACGGAATGGTTCTTCGAATGGTCGAAAAATGCGACGACATACTAGACAAATTGTGTCAGAACATCCCGGATGAAGAATATAAACCACATTGCCGTGCAGTCGTTCAGGAGACAGCAGCAAACATCGACAACTTGCGAAAAACAGCCGATCGCATGAATTAACTCCTTCGCTCAAAACGACGCAAACGAGCACTTGACTTCATCGGAGGTTTCTCCAAATGGGCATTTGGAACTATGGATAGTGAGGATGCTAGAAGGGTTTACCAAAAATTAGAATTCCTGCATAAAAGGGATGATGAAACATTTCAAGTAATGCACCGACAGCTATCTGTTATGAACTCCAATTTCGACAAATTGAGCAAACCAATTAATCATAACCGCAGGTGTAGGATGTCTTAGTGAAACCTTTCTCAATTACAGTCGCACCACTAACAAAGAAGTGTCACTTAAGATGAAAAGCGATGTCAACATTTTAGCATCAACCATCACTGCAAAGGTAGTTGAAGTACAAAATAGACAAACCTTGGAGCTGGCAGTATTTGACGATTTATATCAGAGTAGACTCCATCCATTCATCCTCAACGTAGAAAATATCACTGATCTACTAAAAAACAGTACGGTCAATGGATTCTCATTTGTGGACTCTTTTATGATCTACCAAGCATCAAAAACCCCTGTGTTCCTGAGGGGAGGAAATCTATACATCAAAATTGTACTTCCGCTAACACACACCCTGCACTTCGAAGTCTACAAAGTCTATCCATTGCCAACAGTTCTGGATGAACGCTGGGATCTAGTAATTGACACCAAGTACGAATACATCGCAGAATCGGAAAACCATGACTTGTTCGTGTTGCTGACCCAAGAACAATATTCACGATGTTCACGTGTGCCAACAGGAGAAAATTCAAAAAACATCGCAATATGCCGACATGAGACCCCAGTGTTAACATCAGGCTCTAACGAGTGTTTGGTTGAACTCCTGCAACACGCAACTACGTCAAAAGCTTCGTGTAAATACGATGCGGTCCCAGCAAGCGAAGGACTATTCCTTAAGATGACAGCTTCAAACGAATGGTTGTTCAAAGTGAAGGACTCCTTCGTTTTAAACTTGAAGTGTGGTAGCCAGCAATACACTGCCACTCTTAACGGCTCTGGAATCCTAAAAATGGAACAGCCTTGCGAAGCCAGCGCGAAAGGGTTTAAACTATTTTACGAGCACCAGTCTGAGGTCATCACAGAGTACAAACAACCTATGGTGGACCACTCAGAGCTAGCGAAGGCAATGCAAGCTAGTTTTAACCCCGTTCAAGCAGCATCCATACCGAAAGTTCTCCCTATACATATTGAGAACCACAAAAGTTTTGCCAACGAGCTGAACGCTGGGAAAAAGACCATAGAGGATCTCGAACAAAACTGGAAGCAATTGCATGCAGAGCGTAAGGCGGCAGACCAAGATTGGTAATTGTCATTCCATCGTTACTCGATAATGTCCCTGACCATCTTGGGAGCATTAGCATTGATTGTCGTGTTTTCAATCCGTTGCCTCAGATCCAAAGCACGAACCATTCTTCATAGTCGAAACACACCATCTATTCTGACCACTCATCAGCTGGAAAATCGCCAAACGCCAAGAAGACGAGCACCTCCAACAGTCCCACAAGCCGACACAACATTTAGCGTCACCTCTGCCCGGGTGTGAATAAAAAAAAATATAAACTTAAAAAATATGTAATATTTAAAATTAGTACATTAAAAAAAAAAAAAAAAAAAAAAAAAAACATTCATTGAACAAACAAAAAACAAAAAAAAATAATGTGAAAAACAATACTATGAATAAAAACAATTTTAAATTCTGACTATTACGAAAGTATGTATAATATATATATATATACTTAGATAAGTTGTCAAGCAAATTGCTAAAATTAATATATAAACCAATGTTCGACTTAAGTAAATTTAATAATAAAATGTAGACATATCCGGTTTCTGGAGACCTGGCTTGAACTTCCCAAGGGGGAGGGATGTTGTGCACAATTGCATGCCATATTGCAAATGCATGACCCACTGTGTCACAAATGCTGTCGAATTACCTCAAATAATGAAATAGGTGTTCATCGACGACAGCAGTTTCGCGCCACACTTAATGTGACGCAACGTGACACAATAAAATCCTTGCTTCCAGAATGCATCTCAGTAGGTCAAAGCTGAGTAATGTATTTTGGAAGTAACCGTTGGTAAGTTCCAGGTAGGTCACTGGGAACTCGGGGAGCCGAATTCAGAAACCTAACACGGACGGTCGCATTTTTATTTCAAACAAAACATAACAGTTGTATACAAAATTTTAAGTTAATTTTTTTAAGCTGTAAAATCAAAAAATCGAGGATATTTTTTCATCTGGTTTGGAACCTGCGAAATAAGAAGCTTATAACGTGTTTTGGAATTTTTGGAATCAATTTCCAGCAATCGTCGTTTTCGTGGTGGCTCCGCGCAATCGTTTATGCTTTAAAAAATGGATAAAAAAATTATTAAGAAAGTCAGAGCTACGCCAAGACTCAAAACTTTCGATTTGTTTTTTTTTTGCAAATTCAACATCCGTTTGCTTATTATTCACGTTTTACTAATTTGTATTTAAATTTCTGATTTTAAAACTTCTGCGATACTATGTATCAAATTGTTTTGTATATCACTTGGTAAACCGGAAAGAATGGGAGTTTGTTCACTTGAACACTGTTCTAAATGATTGTCCATTAGATGTCATACTTAGATAAGTATAATATTGTTTCAATATAATTTCCAGGAATATTGTAATCTGATTTTTCATTGTGACCTCGGAATGCCTGCTCTTGTTTATATAAAAGAACTTCTGTATCTATAAAACGCTCATGCAGATATAAACAACTGAGAATATGTTTTTCCGTTTTGACATGTTGTTTGCAGATTTCATAAAAATTCAAACACTAGGAGAGTTGGAAAAAAGAAGGCAAGGGAAACAAAACATTTTTTTTAAATTTACAACTCCCTGTCAACAGAGTATACTTTTACATATTGTTACAAATTAAAGAAAGTCCAAAGGTCAACCAGTTTATGTATCAGTGGAATACTCTCCGCTACACCCTCGGCTGCCCATGACATACCACTTACCCTTACACCCCTCGACATTTTTAGCAAATAAGTGTCCGTGAGTTCAGTTATCCGTCTCAAAGCCATATCTCAATGGACTAGCAATCCGATAGCCCATTCTAATATTCTGAACAAGGTCGGAACAAAACTAGGACGATCCGACTACACCACACACCAGCTAATCTTCGACAAGAATTTCCAAGTAACCATCCCACCAAGATCAGATTGGGAGGATGAGAGGTTCTTAAAAGATGAGTCAGCCACTTTTATACGGACGGACGACGGTTAGAAAACCGAAGAGTGAGTGGGTGGTGATGTGTACTCAGACAAACTAAGTCTGACCATTCTCTGACCTGACCATTGTAGCGTCTTCCAAGCGGAAATTCTGGCGATTCTGGGGTGTTATCCTGTCTGAGGGAAAACGTGATATCCACATCGGATATCCGTATATTCTCTGACAGTCAAGCAGCCCTCAATTCACTTGGCGCAGTTTCCACAAACTTTTTTACGGTGCGCAACTGTCGATCATCTCTCAGGGGGATGGCAGAATAGTTTAATATTTAACTAATTTGGGTGCCGGGGCATAGAGACATTTTGGGAAATTGCAAAGCCGATGAACTCACCAGAAATGGTACCCAAATACCTAAATATCGTGGCTCCGTAACAGGGGTTGTAACTGGACACTGTTTATTTGGCCGACACGCCAAAAGACTTTGCGTTTGCTCCAATGATTTTTGCAGAAGCTGTATGGATGAGGAGGAAGTAGAGGGTCCCATCTTCTTTGCTCATATCCTGCTCTCTCCCAAAGACGTAGACTACAACTCTGGGAATACATTTTCGACGACACCAGTGATCTTAGACACATAGAGATTCACCGGCTAAACAGCTCCAATTGGTTTGATTTAAGAGTAAATTTCTCTTCATGTGGTATCACAATGGACCTATCTAAGGTCTAAATGTGCCAGTTGTTTTCCTGACGGCTACTTTAACCTAACCTAACCTAAGTATACTTTTGGTACAAGGGAGCGTTTAAATGAGCTATGTTAGGAGCTTGGTTTCGACGGTGTAGGTTTTCGGCACAATTGAAGGTGGCTGTGGCACGCTGGTGGTTGCAAGGCTCAGCTCATCGTTAGGGTTGGTTCTTGCCACTTCTAATTGTGCATCCCACTCCACTAAACAAAAAAATTAATTCTGCCTATGACTATGACGATATTCAAGCGAAGAAAAGTTCGGTGCTTTGCATTTAATCAAAAAAAAAATTGTAGATAAAAAAATTACAAAAAAATGAATAATAGAAAATAAAAAAAATAAAAGGAAAACTAACCTAACTAACCTACCTAAACTTACTATATAAATAACATTAAAAAAATTAACCCATCACAAGCCCCCCATGTTTTTCACAGCATACCCAGTATCTCTTCCAAACAGATGGAAGATAAAGTACCGAACATTGACAGAGTTAGTGCTGCCACATCTAGGTCTATCCCTAAAAAGATACACCGTGAACAGGCTGGCAATAACTCTTCTCTTTAAAGGAACAGACGAACCCCAGTAAGAAACGGCAGACCAAAGCTAATTCGAACCTGAAAAGGAACGAAGTAGTTCAATGCTGCAACTCTTCTGGGATGAAGCCAAGTTCATCCAAAAGATTAAGATCGGAGGAGACAGCCGAAACTGTAAGCTCCAAAATCTTAAAGGTAACAGTTTTGACAACACTCCGATCGACATGCAGGTAGCCATAACAAGTCGAAACAACCCAGATGGGAAAATCACGGCCGAAATTTGGTTACTAGTGGAAAACGAAATCCTTAAAACCATGATGGCAACATCCGAAACAGATAGCTCTGATGACTACATATTCGATGGGGCTGGATGGCGCAAGGGAGTGAAAGTGATCTGTTAAGGGAACCAGAAATCCCTGGACTTCCTCACTCACACAATCACCAATATTGGCGAACTGTGGGCGGGAGCCTCTCTCGGGGTTCTTCCTGTCACAGATCTACCACTTAGGCAGCAGATCAAAATATGGATCCCTCCTCCTGCTTCCCACGAGGACACCTCCATAATTAAACTGCTGGCTAAACAAAACAAGGAGTTTCTTATAGTGGAATAGAAACAAGTGCACTTCAGTAAGAGTTCGAGCGGGCAAGAAAAGGACCTCTTATTCGTTATCGACAACAAATCTGACCTTATGCTAAAATGGGAAATCGGACGTGCTGAGGTATGATCCTGGAACCGTCAAGGTAAGAAGGCATGATGGCCAAGGGGAGTTAAAAGCTGCTAGTGATGCAAGTAATCTTGCAACACGCTAAATCAGTAACGCACGACTTAATGCTCTACATATCCCAAGAGTCCGTGGATGTGGCCTTAACCCAGGAACAATATATTCAGAAAAATCAGGTTCAGGGCTTGAGGTCGAAATACTATAATCTGTTCCACTCCACGTCATTAGGTTATATTAGAAGCTGAATTCTAGCAAAAAAATCAATTAATGCTTTCTTTTTATCTAGCTTTCTTTTATCTACAGCAACGGAGATAATGTGGCAATCAACGTTGAATCAAAAGACGGAAAGTTCCTTTTGGCATCAACGTATACGCCGCATGATGAGGATAACTCTCCAGCAGAGACGGTTCGCTATCTTGTCAACTATAGCGCAGAGAGAAAGATACCTCTGGTGATGGGATGTGATGCCAACGCCCACCACACTCAATGGGGCGGAAAGGATATTAATAAAAGGTGTGAGTCAATCTTTGAATACATTTTATGTTCCAATCTAGTGTTGTGTAATAAAGGTGATGAGCCAACATTTAGAAACAGAAACAGGGAAGAAATCCTCACTCTAATGAGTAATAATAAAAAAATCTCTATAGGGAATTGGAATGTCTCAACTATGAAATCCTTCGCGGATCACTCTAGGATACTCTTCACTATAGATAGAAATATAAATGAAATAAAACGTTTTAGAAACCCAACTAGAACAAATATGATAGCATACACTGAATGGCTAGATACACGTATCATTCCACCAGAGGCGGATAAGATTCCGACAACTTCAACCATTGACACTGCCGTTCAAAATCTTACTAGCAAAATGAAAACGGCCTTTGAAAAACACTGTCCCATATCTCACAATATTAAGCAAACAAAACCACCTTGGTGGAATGGTGAGCTTAAAAAGCGAAGAACTGAGGTCAGAAAACTTCTCAACAAGACAAAACAGAACAAATTAGAGATAGACTATAATTCATACAGGGCCGAACTCAACTCGTATACCAAGGAGCTGAGAAAGGCCAAAAAAGATTATTAGACTAGACACTGTGAATATATTGAGAACACAACTGAGGCGGCGAGACTTCGTAAGATGCGGCTAACCCCACAGCACCGGGATATATTAAGCAGCCCGATGGAGCATGGACGAATTCGAGGCAAGAAACACTTGAACTCTTAATGAATACACATTTCCCTGGCTGTTTGGATCCTGAAGAGACAGGTTATACACAATCAGACTCTTTAGATTCTATTCAGTCAGTACCAGAATTAGATAATATTATCACAGAGCAGAAGATTATGTGGTCAAAAAACTCGATCAAACCCTATAAATCAGCTGGACCTGACGGAATTATTCCAGATTTTCTTCAGCATGCTCTACGGATAATAACCCATGGCTTAGGGTCATCTTCAAAAGTTGTATAGAACTTAAATATGTCCCTATCAGTTGGAGGAAAGTCAAAGTGGTTTTTATTCCAAAAGCTGGAAAACCGACACACCCGACTGCAAAGGACTATAGACCGATAAGTCTCTCCTCGTTCTTTCTCAAGTCACTGGAGAGAATCATTGATCTATATGCAAGAGACCTTCTCTGTCCAAACAACTTGTGCAACTACCAACACGCTTACCTTAAAGGTAAATCAGTGGAGACAGCAATGCATGAAGTCGTTTCAATAATAGAGGAAAGTTTTGAGTACAAAGAATACTCCTTAGCAGCATTTCTGGATATCGAACGTGCGCTTAACAACGTTAAAACGAATTCCATTAAATCTGCCTTGGAGAAGGTCGGAGCTGAACCCGCACTTGTGATTGGATATATTCTATGCTGAATGGTAGGATCATAAACTCACAACTTGGTAGAGAAAACAGTTACAAGAGGCATACCACAAGGAGGAGTAATCTCTCCTCTTCTATGGGTCCTGGTAGTAAACAACATTCTTACAAGATTCAAGAACAAAGGAATTAAAGCAATGGCTTATATAGACGACATAGTTATTCTGATATCGGGTAAGTTCCTTACCACCAAAGAAGGTATAATGGAATATGCGCTTAAGGAATTATCCTCGTGGGCAGAGCAAAAGGGTCTTAAGGTTAACCCCGCAAAAACTGTACTAGTTCAGTTCACGAGGAAAAGAAAACTGGAGGACTTCATACCTCCTAAGCTGAATGAGATCCCTCTGAAACTTTCCAGAGAAGCCACATATCGAGGAAAGAATAAAAGGAGCACTCTGCGCCTTCGACACATGTAAAAAATACTTTGCAGCACAATGGGGCATGCGACCGCATGTCATCCGTTGGATGTACACAGCGATCGTTCGCCCATACTTATCTACGGGTCGATTGTGTGGTGGAAAGCTGTTGAGAAAAATAGCTATCTCAAAAACCTAAACAAGGTAGAGAGATTGGCCTGTATGGGAACAACGGGGGCATGGAGGTCTACGCCACAAGCAGGCCTGGAAATCATTTTAGATCTTCCAGGTCTGGACGAGTACAAAAGGTGCACAGCGGCCAAGAGTGCACTCGGCTTAAAAAAACGGGCTCTTGGAAGCACAGTACCAGAGATCATGGATCTATCTGGCAAATGTATGGAACTATGGCTGAACTTGATGTGACAACTGACCACTTACCACCGAGAATTGACTTCAACAGGAATTTCGCGATAATAATACCCGAAAGACATGGATGGCAACCTAGCTCACTATTAAAAGAACAGGGTATTCCCATCTACACTGATGGGTCTAAAATGGAAGAAGGAACAGGAGCAGGGGTGTTTTGTGAAGCCCTTAATATTAAGGAATCGTATAAGCTCCCAGGTAAATGCAGCGTCTTTCAAGCTGATATATATGCGATTGAAATCTATGTATATATATGGCTATATATATAGTACCTCCTTCTGGCCTTTGAGCCTCTCAACCAACAAAAACGCTATTCGCTGTATTTCCTTGAACAAAGAAATACTTTTCACCTTCCCAGGATATTCCAAAAATGAAAGGCAATAGAACAAAGAAATAAAGATGGCATAGGCTTCTGCTTATGATCTTTCTGGATCTTGTGAAAGATCTGGCCTAAGCCTGGTTAAGGAAAAGAAAAACCACACGTCAGACAAACCAGTTAAATATTTCCACTTTATGGTCACATACCTATGCTTAAGATGTTTGGTAAAATGGCAATCCTTTTAAAAGAATCCTTTGATTCGTCGCCCACTAATCTTCCTTCTAGAGGAATCTAAATTGACACATATATTAAAACATATATATATATATTTATATATATATCACCTTTCTTCAAAATCACCTCTTTTTGTTTTTTAATAAAAAGAAATCACATTTAGCAATTTTCAATTTTCTTCAGCTTAACTATATAGATAAAGTTTAAAATGTATGTCAAACGAAAAAAAAATTAAATTTTGAACTCCTATTTGAAAATTTTGTTAATGTCCGTTAAATTTATATCGAGAACACTTCGCTTTCGTTCCATACAAAATGAATCAATGACCATAAAGTCCCTTAAGCCAGCTCCTTGTCTTCACATATTACATAAGTAAATAGTTACCACCACTTCTGAGTGAGATAACTACTTACAATTGAAAATACCCCTCATCCACGTCCAAGAAATTGCACACACATATATACTAATCCTACATACTTATCTACCTATCTCAGTTTTATTCTATTTTACTAACATAATTTCACTTAATTCTAATCTTGCATAAAATATCTTTGCCTACTGAAATTTCCTTTTTTCTCAAAACTTCCCTTACATGCCTTGACACTGTCCTAGATTCAAACAATAGTAAATTCATTAAATTCATTAAAGTTCATAATTGAACTAAACTCTTATAAAATTTTCTGCGCATGCGCTAGTAGAAAATTGTCTGCCCTCTTTTTCCTTATGCGAAAAGAGACAAGGCTACCTACGCATGCGCAGAAGAAACCAGGCAGCTATGACACCAAAAAAAACAAGTAATATGTCAAATATAAACAAACAAAAATGATAGGGTGGAAGAAAACCTAATTGGTAAGGATTATTTCTGTAAATTACATAAATTACACTTAATTTATTAGTCTTTTTTTTTTGTTTTATTTTCAGACTATGTAGAATATTTATATGCAAGGATAATGAAGTAGCAGTGACTAAAAGTGTTAATTTTTTTTTATGTTAAAATACCCAAACAAGTGTATATGGAATTTTCACAACACAATATTACATTTCGGGTTGTGTTTTATTGCCGGTATTTTGTTTTGATTTTCATTAGTTTATTTGTTTCTTTTCTTAGAACGTATGTGACATATACTCCAAACATGGATACATTGGACAAACATAAAAAAAAACAAAAACAAAAGGAAAACTAAAAAAAAAATATGTGGGTGATGATGTCGGCGTCGCGCTCTTGCGCGGCCGTTGGGATGTACATATGTGTGTTCATACATACAATTTATATGGTTCAAAAACAAATCCGCCAAAGAATCCGACTGGACTTTGGAATTTAAGTCCACAATCAAGTTGTTTCGAATTCGCAAGACTCCAACTTCCTCATTCTTCAGTTGAGCGCTTATTAACTGAAAAGTAAAGGATCAATTGGAAATTATGTGGCGAAGAGTAAAATAAGCGAAAAGTGGATGCTTCTTCCCAATACGATGCCACTTGAAGATACATTTGAAACCATCTTTCGAATAGATGCGAAAGTGCTGCTATTTCGCAGGACTACTAAACAAATTCCCAAACCAGGTACGTTGTACACTATTATACACATATGTACATATATAGGTTGCGAGCTGCGCGGTGCGGCTTAGCAGCAAGGACGCTAACGGTCCACGTAGCAGATACGAAACCATCTCTTCGTTTAAAGTCTATTTGCATGGAATGGGTAGGCGTTCTAACTCTATAACTTATTTTCTACATAAAACTAAGCTGATTAAAATTATTTCACTCCTATAAGAAAAAATCTGTTAATCAATATTCTACAACTAATAAAGCTATATTCACTAAATCTTACTACCCAAGAACTTTTGACACTTTTAATTTCAATATTTGAAATATAAGTGTTCAAAATTCACAACAAACACAACATCATGATGTGTTCTGTTTGTAAACTAAATTTTTAAATAAGTTTAAACCTCATTGGGACTTGGGAAATTGCAGTTATTTTATGCACTTTCTGCCAAAAATAAATTAAATCTAATATCAATGATAGTGGATAGTGGAGAGGCAACCTTAAATTTTGAGATACAGCATTCAGCCCAAAGGGGAGTTACATATAAATTCATAATATAAGTAAAAAGGAAGTGGTTTGATTTATTGCTCTATATCAATTTTTTTTAATGCACAATTTTTTTTTGCAAGCAGAATACAAAAACCCACCTTAACCATTGTATATAAAATCTATTCTATACAGAATGCCTCAACGTCAGCCAACCTGTCCATACATGTTGGTTCATCAACGCAGCGATGGAGAGATACACAAAAATTTTCAAAAGAGTCCCAGTAAATCGAATTATTATTCTTTATATGAAACCTACATCAAGCAACATTAACATGCGCAGCGCACTACGCAACACATGATTCTTCAGCTGAGACTCAATTTCAGAATGAAAACCATGAGCGATACATACAAGTTCACCAAAAATAAAATGCACGACTGGATTGCACGTACTTGTTCGATCACATTGCAAATGATTTTTTCTAAGAAAAAAATTGGTATGAACATTTTATATATTTAATAATATAAATTTACAAAACGATTTCAAACAAAATCGTCAATTCGTTTTCGAAATATTGAATTTTCAAAAAAAAAATTTAAATGCAGTACCTATTATTTAGAATTGGAATGGGATCTTGTAAATACAAAAAAATTGACCGAAATCCGTTGAGCCCTTTATAGGAAAGTCAAAAATCAATAAAATAGTTGTATGGCGTCATATGGCAGGTACCGTTAATAACAAAATATTCAAAAAAAAATGTGGAGGATACTTAGGGTAGTATATTCACCAATTTTTATTAAAATCGTTAAAGTTGTTTTAAGATAATTAAGATGGTAGGCAAATTTTTACGGCAAGTACCGTTATGTTTGGGGCTTAGAGTACCGATTAGCATTCCACCGGCTGCACATCGGTGTGCGAAAGTGCTTATAAAAGTCGAAAAAGTAAAAATTGTTTTGTGTTGTGCTGCCTGTGTAAAATATCTTTTTGGCCCCACTATTCTAACATAAATTTTAAATAGAACCAAACTTCGTTCACGACAAAACCAAGAAATAATTACTACCGTCCCCCAATTAAATTAATTAACCTAAAGAAACAATAAATATAAAATCCAATTGAAAGAAATACACAAAAAAAATACTCCGCGATTTACCTAACATGATTCAGTGTTCAGTTCATCATACAAAAAAAACAAGCTGTAAAAGAAAAAAAAACAACAAATCAAGCATAACAAGTACAAGCGGTTAATCTTTCCTTTTGCTTGTCACTTCTCGCAGTTATATTACCTTGATCAATGTAGGTAATGGTGTATAGCTTAACACCATTGCATGCATTGATTTGTTTTTGTGTTTTTTTTTGTTTTTTATTTTTTATTATTATTATTTTTTTCATTTAATCAGGGCCGGCTCAATGCAAATTGTCACTAAGGCATAACACAATTTTTTAGTGACAATTTGTTATTGAAAAGTTCAAATTGGAATTTAGATTAAACATTCATTATAGTTTGTCTGACTTGTGATTTATTTGTTTTTGAATGTCAAAATGGTTGGTGTATTTAGGGTTGATTATACCAATATTCGCGGGCTAAGGAAAAATCTTTGTGCTGCGTATGTGTTCACTGTGAAAAACAGGCCAGCTATCTTGGCACTTAGTGAGAGCCAAGTAGGCGAAAATTCGGATCATACGGAGCGTAAAAACTCCAAATACACACAAATTTTAATTTCATGTTGTTAAAAATTCACGGTAAATAAGCACATCTTACACATATGTTTTATTTATAGGAGCCCAAATTTGTATGGAGTTTCAACTTTTAACGAATTTGATGCTTTGTCCATTTAATGAATTGTTTCCCATTATCCTCTCACCGAAATCGTCATTGCTGTCGATTTCAATGTACACAATTCTAGTTGGCTCCGCTTTTCGAGCCAGACAACACACGAAGGAAGGTATGTTGCGGTCTTTAAACCTGAGTAAGTTAAACCAACTGACTCAGCTAGCTGACGAGCCGACACGAATCCCCGACGTTGCAGGTCAAACCGCTAACACTCTAGACTTGTTCCTTACCTCCGACCCTAATAAATACACGGTAAATGTATTATCGCCCCTATGCACATCAGACCATTGTGTCATATCTTCAAATTTCTCATACCAACAACACTCAGTTTAAGAAAAAAACACCTATGAGAGCCGTTTGGCAATATGGGAAAGCCAACTGGGACGGTCTCAATATCTTCTTCATGAACTTTAACTGGTCACTATGCTTCTTCGATAGTGACGTAGACCTCAGCGCAGATATGATAACAAATTTAATTCTTCGCGGAATGAGAAATTTTAGCCCGAATAGGGTGAAATCTTTCGAACAGAAAGAAAATGCATGTTTTGATTCCAGCTGTAAAGAGGTTATTAGGGTTAGAGAATTAAGTTTCCGGAATTATAAAGCCAAACCCACTGAGGAAAACCGGAAAAAGTTTCAACAAGCTAGAAAGACTTGCAGCGTTCACATTCGTTGAACCAAATTTTGCATGACCAAAAATTAAGACAAAAAATACAACAATGTCTCAAAAGTAGTAAGAATTTTTGGTCATTTGTAAAAAAATATTCCAAATTCAACTTCGTCTTCGGTTCCAACGCTCGTTCTTAATGACACCCCTTTTATCAGTTCTCGCGAAAAAGCCAATTTGCTTGCAGCGCATTTCGGTGTTAATTCGACGCTGCCAGAAGGTGTTATGACTCCTCCATTAATTGAGAGCGTAAACGATTTTACGGGACGAATCTTCTTTCGCACTAGTGCAGTGGCTAGAGTCCTCAAAGACCTTGACATACACAAATCCGCTGGACCGAATAGTATCCCTCCCATCGTTCTGAAGACGTGTTCTTCAAAGCTGGAAAAACCACTGCGTAAGCTTTTCTATCTGTCCTACTCTACAGGTCTCTTTCCGAGTCGATGGAGAACAGCAATTGTCCAGCCTGTCCCTAAAAAAGGTGCATCGTCTTCACCCTCTAACTACCGTCCAATTGCACTTACGTTCCTTCTTTCTAAGTTCATGGAAACGCTGATTAAGTATCAGCTTAAGAAATATCTTGAAGAACGAAACTGCTTAATGATCCGCAGTATGGCTTTCCTAGCAATAATTCTACTGGTGATCTGATGGTATATCTCACCGAACAGTAACACTAATCTTTACATCGTTTTGGAAAAAGTTAGATTATTGCGCTTGATATTTTAAGAGCATTTGATATAGTTTGGCATCAAGCTCTCTTATCAAAAATGCGTGCATACGGTATCGATGAATCTCTTCTTCGTTGGATTAGAAATTACCTTTCGGACCGTTCAATACAAGTTTTATTGGACGGTTTCAAGTCTTATATTCACAAAACAAATGCTGGTGTGCCCCAGGGCTCCGTATTGTCTCCGACCTTTCCTCCCATGTTTATTAATGATCTCTTATCTGGACCTTCTAATCCACTTAATTGTTTTGCTGACGATAGTACTCTTAGCTTTTCATATTCGTTTTCAGATACACGTCCTTCTTCTTCGGATGTGCAACTGGACGGGCAGCGTATGAGAAGCTCATTAAATTCTGATCTTGACAGCATTGTCCAATGGGGAATAAAAAACCGCGTAGAATTTAAAGCTTCAAAAACTCAGTGCTGTCTTCTGTCGTTAAGGCAGAACCCACCCCTAATGCCGAAATCCTTGAGCGGCACTTGCATTGGAGAAACCGATCAGCTTTCAGTCCTCGGCATGCGCATCACAGACCACCTCTTGTGGAACGAACACATATTTGATATCGCCAAAAACGCTGCAAAGTGTTTGGGTTTTCTTCGAAGGTGCCAGAATTTCTTTTTCCCGTCTGATCTAGCTGTAATCTATAAGGCCTATATTCGTCCAAAGCTGGAGTATAACTCGCACATTTGGGCAGGAACTCCCAAAACTCATTTGAATCTTTTGGATATAATTCAAAATAGAGCTCTAAGAATGATTGGCGATAGAACTATAGTGGAAACATTTACATCACCAGAACACCGTCGAAATTTTATGTCTCTCACTATTTTATCGCTATTTTTATAAACACTGTGCGAGCGAAATAGCCAGTTGCATTCCTCTCCTTAAATTCTTCAACCGTAATACTCGCGCTTCTAGGAAAGCTCATTAGTTTACCCTTGAGCCCGGACGTACTGTTAAGTACAGAGAATCTTTCTTTAGTCGTACGTCGCGAATGTGGAATACCTTACCCGGCTCCATTTTCCCCTCCTATTTTGATATTCAGAAATTAAAAAACCTATGTGCATCGGTATCTCCTGTTGCATCCTTCCCTAATTCCCTACTTTACTAACGCTCGCACTGTGCTTGATCATTTTAAGGGCAGTCAAGACCCCTTTAGGGCGCGCATCCGTTAACAAAAAAAATCTATTTTAGACAATTACATGTGTTCTCTATCATCGTAATATCAAGTTTGATTAAAATCTCCAGTTCGATTTTTTTTCAAATGCAAAACTTGCCCTAGAGTTCCTATATCACAAGTTAAAATGTCGATGAAAATCGCGTTATTTTCTTCCGTAAGAAAGCGTGTATTCAACAGAGAAGTATCAAACGCAGTGCACAGTATATGAAAGAAGAGGAAAGAAAACAAATTTGTTGTAGCCAGCGAGAAATTGTATAACGCGAGACATTGCGTGTTATTTTGTTTCTGGTATACCTAGATTTATGTTTTGTTAGGAGTAATTTGAAAAGCAAACATGTGTATAGAAAAGCACTGAAAGGAGAATTCTTATAGTAAAGCTGACAGCGTGTGCATGTGTAGGGTTAAACAAGATTCATGTTGTCAGAAGCTTAAGTTGTTAAGGATGAGATTTTCAAAAGGTGAGTCAGAAGAAATGGATTAATATGGACCCTTCGCCACTGCTATGTAAATATGTACATATAATAATGAAAATGAAGGATGGAAGGTGGTAAGTAGCTATATGCATATAACCTTATAATTAAGGTGCAATATGCATACATAAGATTCATGTGACTTTGAAGGACACATGTATATATGAATGTATGAGGGCTTACATTGTATGTAGTATTCAGTGACGTACGCGAAAATTCGTAAAAATGAAATACCTATAATAGGGTAGAAATAAATGGATACATACACATAATTAAATGTTTTTATATTGGTTATTGGTTATAGTTTGAGGGAAAACCAAGATACCATTTGAATTCCTGAATAAGTAAGAATATACAAAAAAATAAAAAATCGTTGGAGCGGGTTTTTAAAAAAATAATTTTGTGTGTACAAAATTTTGAAATTCAACTTCGTCTTCGGTTCCAACCCTCGTCCTTAATGACACCCCTTTTATCAGTTCTCGCAAAAAAGCCAATTTGCTTGCAGCGCAGTTCGCTGTTAATTCGACGCTGCCAGAAAGTGTTATGACTCCTCCAGTAATTGAGAGCGTAAACGATTTTTTGGGACGAATCTTCTTTCGCACTAGTGCAGTGGCTAGAGTCCTCAAAGACCTTGACATACACAAATCCGCTGGCCCGGATAGTATCCCTCCCATCGTTCTGAAGACGTGTTCTTCAAAGCTAGAAAAACCACTGCGTAAGCTTTTCCATCTATCCTACTCTACAGTTCTCTTTCTGATTGGATGGAAAACAGCATTTGTCCAACCTGTCCCTTTAAAAAGGCGCATCTTCTACACCCTCTAATAACCGTCCAATTGCGCTTACGTCCCTTCTTTCCAAGGTCATGGAAACGCTGATTAAGTATCAGCCTAAGAAATATCTTGAAGAACGAAAGCTCCTTAATGATCGGCTGTATGGCTTTCGTAGCAATAGGTCCACTGGTGATCTGATGGTATATCTCACCGAACAGTGCCACAAATCCTTATATCGTTTTGGAGAAAGTAAGATTATTGCGCTTGATATTTTAAAAGCATTTGATAGAGTTTGGCATTAAGCTCTCTTATCGAAAATGCGTGCATTTGGTATCGATGAATCTCTTCTTCGTTGGATTAGAAATTGCCTTTCGGACCGTTCAATACAATTTGTATTGGACGGTTTCAAGTCTGATATTCACAAAATAAATGCTGGTGTGCCCCAGGGCACCATATTGTCTCCGAACCTTTTTTCCATCTTTATAATTGATCTCTTATCTGGAACTTCTAATCCACTTACCTGTTGTGCTGACGATAGTACTCTCAGCTTTTAATATTCGTTTTCAGATGCACCTCCTTGTTCTTCGGATGTGCAACTTGAACGGCAGCATATGATAGGCTCATTAAATTCTGATCTTGACAGCATTGTCCAATGGGGAATAAAAAACCGCGTAGAATGTAATGCTTCAAAAACTCAGTGCTGTCTTCTGTCGTTAAAGCAGAACCCACCCCCCATGCCGCTATCCATGAGCGGCACTTGCATTGGAGAAACCGACCAGCTTTCAGTCCTCGGCATGTGCATCACAGACCACCTCTTGTGGAACGAACAGATATTTGATGTCGCCAAAAACGCTGCAAAGTGTTTGGGTTTTCTTCGAAGGTGCCAGAATTTCTTCTTCCCGTCTGATCTGAGTATAACTCGCACATTTGGGCAGGAGCTCCCAAAACTCATTTGAATCTTTTGGATAGAATTCAAAATAGAGCTCTAAGAATGATTGGCGATAGAACTATAGTGGAAACATTAACATCTCTAGAACACCGTCGAAATTTTATGTCTCTCACCATTTTATCGCTATTTTTACAAACACTGTGCCAGCGAATTAGCCAGTTGCATTCCTCCCCTTAAATTTTTCAACCGTAATACTCGCGCTTCTAGGAAAGCTCATCAGTTTACCCTTAAGCCCGGACGTACTGTTAAGTACAGAGAATCTTTCTTTAGGCGTACAACGCGAATGTGGAATACTTTAGCCCGCTCTATTTTCCCCTCCCATTTTATACTCAGAAATTCAAAACCAATGTGCATCGGTATCTCCTCTTGCATCCCTACCTACTTCCCTACTTTCCTAACGCTCGCACTGTGCTTGTTCATTTTAAGGGTAGTCAAAACCCCTTTATAGCGCGCATCCGTTAACACAAAAAAAAAAACCAATGATTCAAAAATTTATTTTGGACAATTACATGTGTTCTCTATCATCGTAATATCAAGTTTGATTAGAATCTCCAGTTCGATTTTTTTTTCAAATGCAAAACTTGCCCTAGAGTACCTATATCACAAGTTAAAATGTCGATGAAAATCGCGTTATTTTCTTCCGTAAGAAAGCGTGTATTCAACAGAGAAGTATCAAACGCAGTGCACAGTATATGAAAGGAGAGGAAAGAAAACAAATTTGTTGTAGCCAGCGAGAAATTGTATAACGCGAGACATTGCGTGTTATTTTGTTTCTGGTATACCTAGTTTTATGTTTTGTTAAGAGTAATTTGAAAAGCAAACATGTGTATAGAAAAGAACTGAAAGGAGAATTCTTATAGTAAAGCTGACAGCGTGTGCATGTGTAGGGTTAAACAAGATTCATGTTGTCAGAAGCTTAAGTTGTTAAGGATGAGATTTTCAAAAGGTGAGTCAGAAGAAATGGATTAATATGGACCCTTCGCCACTGCTATGTAAATATGTACATATAATAATGAAAATGAAGGATGTAAGGTGGTAAGTAGCTATATGCATATAACCTTATAATTATGGTGCAATATGCATACATAAGATTCATGTGATTTTGAAGGAGACATGTATATATGAATGTATGAGGGCTTACATTGTATGTAGTATTCAGTGACGTACGCGAAAATTCGTAAGAATGAAATACCTATAATAGGGTAGAAATAAATGGATACATACACATAATTAAATGTTTTTATATTGGTTATTGGTTATAGTTTGAGGGAAAACCAAGATACCATTTGAATTCCTGAATAAGTAAGAATATACAAAAAAATAAAAAATCGTTGGAGCGGGTTTTTGAAAAAATAATTTTGTGTGTACAAAATTTTGAAAACATTTTTAGAAAGAAAATTGTAACGCCATTTTAAAGACATTATTAATATACACAAAAAATTGAAATTCAGTTTCTGGTTTTTGAAAAATCGATTTTTACAATCGAAAACATTTTTTGAAAATTTGAGTATGTATTCAGTTTTATTAACACTTCTAGGGACCATTTGCATAAACAAATAATTTTAATTGGTTTATCCAATGTTAAAAATATGTTAATACTAGAATGTGGATTGTATACTAATTTAAGAACACAACAGTCATTTTTTTATAAAAAAATTCTTGGATGCGTTTTTGAGAAATAATTTTTTTTCCTTTGAATGGGAGGTACCGTAGTTTTTTATTTTAGGAATATACTTTTTTTAAATATTCAAGATATTGTCAAAAAACTACCAAATACGAAATTGGGAAAAAATCTATGTATTCGTTTTCGAAAGCTTGAGTTTTCAAAAAAAATTAATTTCCAAAAAAAAGTGTTTGTTTACAATAGTGTTTAAACTTTCTAGGAGCTTCTACGTAAGAAATTTCTAAAAAAAATAAATTTACTGGTTCCCAGAAATTTTAAAATAAAAAAAATTGTTATACTTGAGGTACCACTAATAAAGACTTTTGTTTTTGGCCAAAAATGGTATAGCAGCTACTGTTATTTGTCGTCTTAAAAAATATGAAGAAAAACGTATGGGCATATTACCGAAAAACCAATATGTACCAAGTTTGAAGCAAATCCATCCAACCGTTTAGGCTGCAGACAGACGAGAGACAGACAGACATACAATTGAGGGACCCACTTGTTTGGTGTTCTCCATGATCGTGATATCATGTTTGATTTTCAGAATTTTTTTTATGAGTGCATAACTTGCCCTATGGTACCAATAATCCCAAGTAAAAGTATACCAATTAAAATTTTGATATCTTTTATCACTACCAACTTTAGCCTTGCGCTCTCTATATTAAACTGTGCCGTTTCGCAGTTAGGTTATGTGGATGCAAGGCAGGAATATTCAATTAGAATTTAACTCAAAATATCGTTTATATTTTTGATATGTATTAAAAGGTTTCCCTATATATTATATGAAATTAAATATTTATTATTGTCCATTTTGGAAAAAGCTATGGTTAACTTGTGAAACTTCACTTTCAAACGATTAATAATTAATCATAGCATAAACTTAATTGCTCAGTTTTTTTTTAAATACTATTTGCCCATTATTATTTTTCGCCTATTGAATGAATATATATATCTCTGATCTTCATCGCACATTGTTTGTTGTAAGCTCGGTTAAATAAAAAAAACATTATATCTGCATTTACCAGTGCCATGCCGTGCTTTTGCTTAACTAGAGCTGAAGCGAATCGTATGTATTCGTTACTAAGTAACGGGTATTCAATACAGTATTGATTAACGAAACGTTACTAACTAAGCAATCTCGTTACCCGCATGATTTCGATATCTATTGCAAATTGGATGCCATACACTTGAAACGTTCGCATTAAACAAATATCGCATCGTATATGCGAATGTTTCAAGTGTATGGTATCCACCTTGTAACAGATACCAAAATTTTGTGAGTAATGAATTCGTACCAGTAACGACATAATGCGAATTTGAAAAGCGAATAGGTATTAGATACGGACATACGTAGAGAAAATGAAATGATACATGTAGAAGTAGGTATTGTAGCGCGTAGGTTTTTTAGATTTAATTTAGTTGCCTTTACATTTAGTTTAGTGGAAAGTGGATCGTAGCAAAATGCCTATTATTTCATTTCCATGGTACGATACGCATACAAGAACTCATACGAGTGTAACGATAGTAACCAGTAACGAAAAAGATATTGTAGTAACTGGTACTCACACTTAAAGTGCCGTATACATACGGTTACTCATTTTGTCGTCACTTTTACAATCATATGTTTAACACATTCAACATACAAATTTCTCTTTCTACAAATCTTGCGCAGGGCTCAAGTTTGACTGAAGCCGGCACTGGTTAGATGTGCTGCCAGTTGATCTCGCTGCCGGTACACTTAGATCAACGTACATCGTACATCCATTGTGTTCTAGCTTCTTATTTAAGATATAACCTATGAGCCCTATGAATAATCATTATCGAGCCATTTAGGGGATTTTATGAAGTTCAGTAGGCTTTTGCCTGAAAGATTCGAGAGCGCTTCCAAATCGTGGACGAAATAAATGCCCAGGAATTTGCTCCTTATATGGTAAATTAGTGGACAATGACACAAAATTGAGAAGTCTCCTCGTGCTCGTCTTCGTCATTGTAGCCTCTGCATAGGCCATCGTTGCTTAGCCCCATTTTTCTTTTTATGGTAGTCTGGAAGATTGTGTCCGGTGAGCATGATTACAAGAGTTCGAAGGGAATTCTTGTTTATGTGAATAATACTTTTTGTTCTTTTCTTGTCGAAGTTGGGCCATAGTTTCCTGGTTGTAGCATAGGTGTCGAGCCCATTCCATCTTTCTTTGGTTTTTAAAATAAGCTTCTTTCCATTGTTCTATTTTGTGACACATATGGGAATAATAACTTAATATTATTTATTTTTTTGTGGACTGTGTGAACTAAAGCCAAATTGAAGATTCTTGTGACCTGTAGTCCAAAATGCGTTTCGTCCAGGTACGTTAGGCTCATCCACACAGTCCACAAAAGCCAAAACGTGGACCAGTCCGCGGGCATAACATATATTTACTTCGGAATTTTCAGCATTAGGATTCAAATTGAAATTATTATTCTTTATTCTATCTACAATGGTTTTCGGCTTATACCGCAAGAGCATTTCCTATGGGGGTTTTTAAGGTAGATGAGCAATAAAGGCATCAGCTTTATTTGCTCAAGTGCCTCAGACTTGATAGTCAAAGTTTTCAATGATGATTTTCGGTTAAAGCTATAAATATGGCGCCTAACCCTTGGTATGCAATCGAATAGAGATTGAAATTCAGACATTCATTTTTCAAAATTGTTTGTCTCTTTCTAAAAAGTAATACCTAAACCAAGAAAAATTAATGCGTTTATCGTGATTTGTAAGCTCTCGGGAAAGATTTTTAAAAGGTTTTTCTTTTTTCAATTAGTTAAGTTGATATGTTCTGTGTTATTGACATAGAAAAGCCTGACAACGCACGAAGTCTGGCCGAAGCCTGATTGAGATGTTTAAAGCCTGACGCGTCAGGCAAAATCCTGACGGATAATAGGCCTACGTCCGTACGACTGTCGCATCGTGAATGGCTACACTATGGAAGACTTTAATTGAACTGCTGTTTCTGCTGACCTCTGATGTATGGCCTGTTCTACCACACGTAAAACATTCCCACTGGTTGGGTGGACAATTCATTTCTTGATGATCACGACCACATCTCTAGCATCGATTTTTACTCTGGGTTGCTTTTGATGGGTATTGTGGTATGGAGACGACGACTTGCCCCATTTAGGGTTATACACGTGTACATTTCTTTGACTTGGCATATCGACTTTGTTTTTGCTTTTGGCATATCGAGTCGTGACATTTCCTGATGATATACAACCAAATGCATGTGGTTGCATGTTTTGTATGCTTTTTCTGAGGATTCCATGCTTAAAGCTTTTTAACAACATTTTTCGAAATTGCTACTATCATCATTTAATAGACAATGCTGGAGTTTTTTTCATTGCGTATACCAATAATAAAACCAACAAATAATACATTATCTAAAATATACGACTTATATTTTGTTAGTTCACTGATCACTTCGGTGTTGGTTGTGGCGCATTTTACGCCTCGTTCTGTGTCCAAAAAATCTCCAAAGTGACACGACTGGACGAGCGACTTTAGGTGGACTATAATATTCACCGATTGGATCCCCTTCTTCTTGGCATGACTTATAGAATTTGTACCTCTCTGCTTTTTTTTCTGCACGAGCAAAATGTGCTCGGAGAAGTCTGGTGAGGGTTTCGAAGCCTTTGGTACTTGTTAGATCTGGGACCGTTAGAGACATGAGAATCTCGTATGTCTCTGAACCAATCACAGTGATGAGTAATGGAGCTTGACATTCATCCTGGATATCACTTATTTTAAAGAATTGATGAAGCCTGTCCTCGTAGGCTTTAAAATTACATACAGGAAAAAATGGTTAAGGTGGTTGGATGTTGTAGGAACTGGGGGCCTGGAGCTTTATATTTGCCTACACATCAAGTCCTTACATTACCTCTAAGTTGGTAGCCGCCTGATACTGGTCTTGATTTTATGTCATGACTTCCTAAACTTGAAAGTACGAATGTTGATAAAGGAAAAAATTGCAACATTGTACCCATGGCCCTACAGAGTAGACATTAGTGCGTTGGGCTAACAGCCCGACCACAATAAAAAAGAAGACACGCGAGAAGCCTCGGATAACGACCCCCTCAAATGCAACCAGACCCGGAATGAAAATGGACTAGGACCTACGAATATGCACCTGGAATGTAAGGACACTCTATACGCCAGGTGCTACTCAAAAACTTGAATCTGTACTCTTGCGGTACAAGGCAGACATTTCCGCGACCCAGGAGATAAGATGGATAGGATCAGCAATAACGAAAAGAAAATATTGCAACATTTAATACAGCTGTCATCATCGTGGGAAATCGTATCAGGTCGAAAGTTATCGATTTTAAGGCAATTAGAGATCGCCTGGCTGTGATCCGCATCAAAACTACCTTCCAAAACATTAGCCTAATATGTGCACACGACCCTACCGATGAAGCTGAGGAGTTTAATAAGGAGGAGTTGTACGACCTCTTGGACGGAGCCTACGGATCCTGTCCAGAGTTCGATGTGAAATTCGTGCTCGCAGACTTCAATGCTAAAGTCGGGAAGGAAAATAACTTTGGCGGATTAGTTGGAAAGCACAGCCTCCACGAGACGACATCAGATAACGACTTCCGACTAATCGACTATGCTGCGGCTCGTAATATGGTGATAAGTACAACTAGGTTCCCCAGGGGAAGGATACTGACAGCAACTTGGCGAGCTCCAGATGGTCGAACAGCCGACCAAATCGACCACGTGCTAAGTCTTGTACAATGGAACACCTTGGATGTGCGAACCTTCCGAGGTTCAAACGTGGACCCTAAACACTTTTTTCTTGTGACAATTCAGATCACGTCTGTCAAACGAAAAAAAAAACCAAGGCCGCACAAAGGAAAAAATCTAACATCGATTGCCTTAGCACATCTGAGAAAGCCAGAGTATACAGTACTGAGGAACCCTCTGCCGTATTCCCTGCCATAAGCCTCAACAACCACTGGAACCAGTATCGAGGCATAATTAAGGGAACATCCCAAACCACCATAGGCTATCAACCACCCAGGAAAAAACAACCCGTGGTATGATGATGCATGGTACTGAAGCAGTAGGCGGAACATGCACGATTGAAAATGCTGCACCGGAAAACAAAAGCAGCAAGAGAGGAGTACCGTGAAGAGAGAAGGAAAGAGAAAAAACCCTGCAAAGAAAGAAAAGAGTATCCGAGGCCTCTCAGCTCAGGTATCTCGAGGAATATAACACCGCCACCAATACCCACCGGTTCTACAAAACAGCCAAGCAATTGACATCTGGTTTTAGGACTGGCACGCAAGCTATTCAAAACAGTGAAGGGAACCTGCATTTCCAACAACTGCCTTACGGGTATAATGTAGGCGAAGCAACAATAGAACAAAGAAGCATGAAACCAGTCAATGAAGATCCAGTCTCATTGCCCAGTACTGAAGAGATTAAGAAATCCATCCACAAGCTTAAAAACAACAAATCCGTTGGCTCGGGTGGCCTACGTACAGAAGTCTTGAAGTATGGAGGAGAAGTCCTGGTAGGGTGCATGCACCAGCTCATCAACCAAGTGTGGGAGGAGGAAAGCATGCCCGGCGACTGTTCAAATAACTCCATATGCCCAATGCGATCATATGTCCTCCAAAAACTACAGAGGCATATCCCTGCTTAATGTTGCCTACAAGATCCTATCCAACGTAGCATGTGAGCGTCTCAAAGCTTTCTACTACATTATCATCGGCACGTACCAGTGTGGCTTCAGGCCAGGCAGATCAACGATAGACTTAATCTTCACACTGAGGCAAATCCTTTAAAAGACCAACAAATTTCAAGTCGAGAAGCACGATCTTTTCATCGACTTCAAAGCCGCATATAATAGCATAAGTCGCCAAGAGCTTCCATTGGCGATGTCGGAGCTCGGGATCCCGAAAAAAATGATCCAGCGCGATAGTTGTGTGCTCGCCTGTCAATCTCATGGTTGCAGGTTCGATTCCTGTCTTCTTATATTCCATTAAAGACCAATTCTAAAAATTGTCATAAAATAAGTTTCTCGTTTACTCATTACATGCTGTTTAGGCACAACACTAACAACATGTGATTGAGTAAACTAGCATAGCCATAAATATGACAACGAAATAAATAAAATAATGCGAATTATAAGGGACATAAATAAATTAGACACGGTAATTCTATCCGCATTAGTTCAGCCGCCATCCCAGTAGATAAATCTGAGACAATAACCAGCTCTAGTCTCAGAATATCGCACCACCCATCTTTCCTATCCTTCTTTCTCTTCTTTCACTGAATGCCCGCGCTGTGTTAAAAACATATAAAGGGTATTCATAATCCCTTAAGCGCGTGCAAACTTATAAAAAAAAATGCGCTATCATATGACTTCTTCAACATAATTATGGAACAGATAGTACGCCAGAAACGTGTTAACCTGGAAGGCACTATCATCAACAGGTCTTCCCAACTGCTTGGTTATGCGAACGACATCGACATCATCAGCCGCTCCAAATGAGCTGTATTGAAGCATTCACAGCTATTGATGAACAGGCGAAATGCGAAAGTATATGCTATCAACAAACAAAGATTCATTTGTCCATCGCCTAGGAAAAAACGCCACTGTTGGTAGCAGTAACTTCGAGGTCAAGGAGGTCACCTACCTCGGAACAAACATCATTTCCAAGAACGACAACTTAGTGGAAATCGGACGAAGAATTACCCTACCGAACCGCTGAAAGACAAAGTACACATTATATAAGAGTGTATAAAAGCGGAATTGATACTGGGCACTTTCGGGAAAAAAAACACTGAACCATGGATCAGGAGCCGGATAAGTAAGAAAGTAAGTAAAAATGGTTCGATATTACCAATAATTTTGACAATAAAAAGTGCTTTGCTTTATTTAAGACTTTAAAATTTTAATTTTACATGCGGACGTATTGAGTTTTTCTCGTCGCCAATTATTTTGTTTTAATAAAACATAGATTAAATTTGTTAATAATTTATTTAATATGCGAATATTAATAACTAAGGAAAGTACATTCGTTGGAGGGCATAGTATAAAAGAAAATCGAAATCTATGTCAAATGTCATGATAACATATAGAGAAGTGTTTCAAAAAAGTGTAACATTATGGTAAGAACACATTGTGTTAAGTTATCGAAATATATAAAAGTAAAAAAAAACCTTATATCAGTATGTAGTATCAGGAAGCCTAGCGGTGCTGGCTAATTTAAGATTTTCTGAAAAGAAACCGGCACCAACTCCAGTGTAGATTTTTGACCCGTCGGTATAAATAGTTACTCTCAACCCATAAGTATGGAGTTCGTTGTTTACCCATACTTGTCAATTACGGAAACCAGTTTTGCAGGGTCTCTTAAGATTAGGTTTTGGTGACATGTATTATGTGAACACATTGTTTCCGATAATTGTCTGCAGAATTTGCGCATGGCCTATGTGGCTAGTATTCAGGCGTTAGTTTGGTTTAGCCATAAGGAACTGTTTGCTACTGATTCTTGTATATATAGGTCAATGGGCTTTAAGTTGAGTATTGCTTTCAATCCCGCTGTTGAGGTACTCTTCATCGATACAATTATACCTATACAAGCCACTCTTTGTAATTTGTTAGGTTATATGGGTTCGTGGATTTTTCCAGCGCCTTTCACCACACCAGATTACCAATCTGTAAGTATTGGTCTAACGACTGTTGAATACATCCAAATAGTAATTTTAGGGCTTAGGCCCCAGTTTTTACCAAATATCCTGTTACATGAATAGAATGCGGTCATTGCTGTTTTGGCTCATTCTTTTATATTTGGACCTAGTTCAATTTCTTATCTAGGCTCGCACAGAGATATTTCGCTTGATCCGTGATATTAAGTGGGATCCCATCTATTGTGGGTACTGAAAAATCTATTTGTTCCTCTTATTTGTTGACAGGACCAGCTCAGTCTTAACCGTTTAACCACATTTTTTTCTCCAATTACAGACTTTGGCTAGAGCGTTTTTAAGTGTTTTTTTTTCTATTGTGGTGCGAATTTACTTGTCGCAAGTAGAGCTAAGTCATCTTCATAGGCTGCTACCTTCACCCCACTATGTTAAAGCTTAGTAAGTATACTATTTATTACGGGAATGCATAAAAGTGGCAATAGAACCAATACTTTTATTGGGGATCCATCAAGTGCACTGAAGATCTGTCTTTTTCTTGCACATGATCCAATTTATTATTCCAATATCTTCTTCAAGATTTATAATCGCACGTGCAACTGCGCTACTTTTAACATTGTTGAATGCTCCTTCAATGTCTATAATTCATCAAGTGTGTATTCCTTGTCATGAAGTTAACAACGCAGTGAATCATATATGCATGCTGTGCACTAGAAATAACTTCTGAGTTTATCTTACTACGTATGCAAATGTCCAATATTCTTTCAAATGTTTTTAGAATAAATGATGTAAGGTTTATCTGTAATCTTTGGCATCCGTTTGGCTGGTTTTACCAGCCATAGGTATGGAAAATTCCTTAACTTCACGCCATGCCATGGGTACATACTCCCATCTTAGGCTATTTAGGTAAGCGATCTTGTTATGAGGGAAGGAGTTAATAGCCAATTTTATCTTCTGACTCATTACTCATTTCGCACTCTGAAAAATGGGCGCTCACGAGTAGTTTTAAAGTTTAACTACATGACTGTATTCAGTGCCCATTGGATTCCTTTAAAGATCCGAGCAGTTCGTTGGAAGGAATTTTCTTTAGTCTGGCTGATTTGTAAGAGCATGTGACCTCACTGTACAAAGGCGTCTACGAGATACGTTTTCCACGTTCCGTTTTAGCTTTGAATTTTCTTGTGCTGGATTTGTAAATATTCCAGTCCATTACTGTTCATGTACTTTTGACAATATTGAAGAAAATTATTCTAGTTTCTTTGTTAATATCACTGAGCTTATTTGTCCATCCGAGTGGTTTCTTTTTCCCTTTTCCTGCGCATTTAGGTGGACAATCTCTATCGAAAGCTCTGTTTAGAATTGCTAAGAATTCTACAGTCGACTTATCTACATATACTTCCGGGTTCGTTTATTGTTCCAATGTTACAATTACTCAAACTTATCTCTATTTTCCTAATAAAAAAAATTCCAATTTGTGTTTCTAATATCCCTAACAGGTTTTCGAGAATTTTTGACTGTGTCTTGTATGAAGAATTCGATCAGTTTATGATCTAAAAATGATTCTACTAATACCTTCCTCCTTTCTACCGAAAAAGTAATCAAATTATTCGTAAGAGTAATGTCGACTACCTCTTTCGTAAAAGCGGGTACTTTTCCCCTATTTGAAATTTGAGCGGTATTCACTTTTCAGTTAGCTGATGTAAACTGTTAAGAGTTTGCAGCAAAATCCTGCACAAGACGACGATATTACGTAGCTCCAACCAAGAAAGTTTCTGAATTCAAGTTTGTCTTGATCGTGTCAACTTCTTCTGAATCAGTTTTTGCACCTTCGCACGAGATGATATTCTCCAAATATTTAACCTCGGTCTTAAAAAATGCACATTTATCAGGATTCAATTTAAGGGGCGCTTCCTGAAGTGAACATAGGTCACATAGTTGCGGTAAAATGTTCCATAACAAGTTTCACCTGCTTTTTTATAACTTTAACCACTTTATTAGTTATTCCGTTACTACTTCAAAATGGTTGTAAAGTCTGTAGATACCTGGAGGGCATCAGCCATAGACCATCTCTTAAAGTATTTTGGAAAAGTAAACAAAACAGGTTTTGATCGATCGAAGATTCGAATGATAACTATCAAGAAGACGGGCGGTCTCTTGTCGATGTACCAGCAGATGAGCTGAAGAAGTAATTGAGACAGGCGGACTCTTGCTTATATTGGAGCAACACATAATTATTTTAAATTAAATTAGAGTAACTTATTAACTTCATATTGTGTTAAAGAAATGGGTTGTTAATGTTCTTTTTTTATAAGTCCTTAAAGTTAATTTTCGTTTAAATAGTACAACCGATCAGAATTGAAACAGAGTAGATTTCATTATTTAAAGAAATGTTTTCTCACCTCGCGATCTATTTTAGAGTAACGAGGAGAATGCCTAGAAGAAACTTTTTCTCAGTTTCGTTTCTTTTAAGCTTTCTCGAAGAATCTTAGTTAAAAAGGTTCTGAAGTCGGACATTTGAATTCGGCAAAATTTGAAAAGACATCCAACTACTTGCTGAAGAATTGAATGTGTGCGAGAGATTAAAGTTTCGATGAGATTCGACAACGGAGGGACAGTGGTTTTCTAGGAGAGCACGTAGCTTTCCAGGAAGCCGTGATCTCATGACTGAAGATCTCGAAAACGTATGTAAGTGTGAGAGACTGGAATGACCGAGCTAGACAATAAAGTGGAGAGCTAGACAATAAAGTGTTGAGCTAGACAAGGAAGTGAAGAAAAAGAATTGATTATCAAGGAAAGTTTCGAAGGCGGAGAAGGAATTTGGATTTTTTTCGTAAAATAATAAAGATGATAACATAAGGCAACGGTTATGTAATTTGAATCTTTTGTTGACAGCAGTAATACTGCCAAATAATTCAACGCACCGCAAGTCAGAATGTAGTGGATTTTTCTTTTCTTTGTCTAAAATTACGGAAAATTTAATAGAGTATAAGAAATTTTTTTAAACAAAAAAAGGAATTTAAATCAGTAAGTAAATAAGTAAGTTATTCATTTATTTACATTTCATGTATTTACATATATTTACCGTCAGCTCGACTAGCAAAGCAAGATACTAAATAAAATATCTAAATAAATTCGGTTATAAGCAGCATTCTAAATTTGTACATTTCCTTCAAATAATTGACAAGTTTAGTCCAGTCAGATTTCTGATTTAGTGGATGTTACTATTAGATAGTTCCTAACTGAGTCCTCATTAAGCTAGATAATTCGATAAAATTGTTCCAAATCTAAATCCAGTCTTTGTTCCTTACTTCGTAAAGAAGCATCTTCTTGCTCAACCAATCGTCTGGATATCTTAGAACCTTAATAAGATAATCAGCTTGTAATTTCAGTGTGCTCGTGAATAACTTCGGTAAGCCCGTTTCCACATAAATAGCATAATTTGGTGTGTTGATGGGTAATCTGAAAATTTTTTTGATAAAACTTCAAGTCTATCGATTACCTCATACTCATCCATCCCCCAAACGTGTGTTGCATAACAAAGTGTAGACTTCACAACTGAATTGAATATTTGGTATTTGGTAGATAACTTTATGTAATTATTTGAAAAAATCCTTCTCCATGTTAACTTTAGGAGACTTTGAGGAGATCTAGCCTTTTCAATAAGGTGCTTACCAAAATCCAGAGTTGGGTTAAGATTGACTATAAGATATTTATATTCATTTGCCAATTCCAAGCGCCTTCTATTCAGAATCCAATCCCTTCTAGGCTCAGTACGATTGGTTCGAGAGAAAATCATTACCTTTGACTTTCCGAATTTAATTTCAAGTCCCCATCTTTCACAGTATGTTGTCAACCGGCTTATTATTAGTTGCAGATTTTCTTGGGATTCTGACAATATGACTAGGTCATAGGCATATAGCAACACATTTATTTGGATACCTGCCATTCGAACTCCTCCAGGAAGATGGTTTGCGATGTCATTTATAAAAAGTGCAAACAAAAGAGCGCTAAGCGGACATCCTTGTTTGACTCCTGTGTTAGTTTGAAACCATTCGGAAAAGTGCATTCCATCCCAAACTCTAGCTTTTGTATCTGTGTACATATTTTTGATGACATGGAGGATTCTGGTTGAGACACCTAGCTGAGAAAGTTTGTATATCAAAGCATTTCGATTTACAAAGTCAAACGCTTATTTAAAATCTACAAACAATGCGTACACCTTCTTCTTTCTATGGCTAAAGGCTTTAAATATAGATGACAAAGAAAAAATTTGGTCAACTGTAGAAAAATTCTTCCTAAATCCAGCTTGGAAATCCGTTAGTATATTTTTTCTTCTACCCACCTTTCCAATCGATCAACAAGAACTCCACAAAAAACATTCGCATTAATACTCATGAATGATATTCCTCGATAATTCTCCACTGCATTTAAGGCACCTTTTTTGTGTATCGGAAAAATAACTGCTTCAGCATTTGTGAGAATTTTGTTGAAAAGCGTTACAAAGTTCGTAAGGTACTACATCTGGTGCTTTTCCATTTTTAGCTTTCTGAAGAACTGTTGTTGTTTCAAAAACAGATAATTCGGTGTCCAATATATCATCGATAATAAAAGGTTCAGCATAAGCAAATGTCAAGGTTGATGTTCTTATTAAAATGCTCGAGAAATAAATGGAAAGATCATCTGCGGATACACCTGTGCCTATTACATGTTCTGAACCATTTATTTCCTTCGCCAGTCTCCAAAATTCCTTAGTGTTCTTTGTTTCACCTAGTAATTGAGCTTGTTTATTTCCCAATTATTATTTCTTTGAAAAACATAAATTTTTTTATTGTCTGTTTGATTAATTGTACCATTTTCGCATTTCTTCGTCATGTAAGACACGCAATGCATTTAAAAGAGCAAACAATTTTTTTTTGCTTTCAAACACTCTTTATCAAACCATTTGGGTTTAAAAGTCTTGGGTGCATTCAAGTAAATTTTATTTGCAGAATTCTTAATACAAGTTATTATTTGATCCGAAAGAGTATTGGTTGATTCAGTGACAACAAGAATTCTCGAGAGCCTGTTTGCCAAATTTCGTTGGTAGGTTTAAGCATCTTCGTCCCTCCATTTAATGCGTGGTATTAACTGTAAGTTTGTTGCACTTTTTCGTCACGAACCGAATCGAAAACACTATTTTAAATTTATTTAATTATTATTAAAATCCGGACGCGCGAATTGGACAACGATCGACGACAAAACAAAATACGACTTATGTGCTTTTATGCACGAGCAATCAATGACAGTCAAAAGAAATTCGAATTCGAGTTCGAAGTGCAACACGTAGATAGCACTTGGATGCTTTCTAAATTGACTAGCTCAGCTTAATGGGATGGGTTCACCAGTCGAATTTATTGTACGGATTATGTTTTATTAATAGATTAATTAAAATCGATCGAAATTTTTTTATTGCCACACAAACCTTCGGAGCGGAACCGACGGTGGTATTTTAAAATAAAAACAAACGAAGAAACTATGTTTAAAAGTATGTAAGTTATTTTTAATGCAAATATAAGGTGCTTGGGAAACCTTGCAAGTAGGAGTAAAACCCAAGATCTTTTAAAACAAAGAGAACGAGATTGAAGGCTTAAAATGAAGGTAGGCCGTTAACGCTCGGTCCCGAAAAAACAAAGGTACATGAATAACGGGTCGCGAGTTCCGCTTTACCGTAAAATTTTCGAAACAAAAGCCAAGCGAAATAATGAAACGAAATAAATAATTTTGAATTAAAAAAAAAAATTAATTAATGTGAAGAGAATAAAAACGAATAATTATATATATATATATATATATATCTTTCGACAAAGAAAAAAAATTAAAGCAAAATTAACACTATACTTAGATTTCCTGCTGCCACCTCTCCTTCCTAGGAAACTATTTTGCCACCTTAGCTTGCTCAACTCAATATCCTTTTTCAAATTTCCTTTCTTATGTTCGATTCGCCAAAGTTTCAATTTACGTTACTGACGTAATAATTTACGTATAATAATACGTTTTAATTTTCAGAACTTTCCTTTTCTTTTTGTATTTTCCCTTTTTTTCAAGAATATCCTGTTCGCTATCTGAACGGGTAAGAAGTGATTTTTCAGCCGTTTACTTTCGCTGGATGACCTCTTCTTTTTTCCAATTCCCAAGTGTTTTCGGCAACTCAGCGAGCGTGGATTTCGATCGCATTCTCATTCAGCTACCTTCCGTATATTTGCGGGAGGGAGCAAACGCAGTTGAGATGCAGTAGCCCTTTCTACTCGCACTTTAAACCCCAGCTTCGTACTTAGTCATCTTCGAATTTGTCGAACTCTGGCAGGACTTCCAGTGGGCGGCAATTCAAATAGTGCATTCAGCCACCTAATTTCACCGACTGAGCTGTGTTAAAAGAAAGTTTTGAAAAACCGAAAAGAAACTGACCTTTTTTTTATCACGCGCATTTTTCCCTATTCGCTTATAACTAGTAAGGAAAAAAAATGGTACAAGCTATTTCATTTATACGTTTTAAAGGACTGAGAGTTTAACTAATTTTATTTCGCGAATTTACTCAAAATCGTTGGGCTTTTACATTGAACATATAAATGATTTATTTATGTTGGGCAAGCAGCCATTCTCGCAACGAGTAACTTCGGCATCGGTGACCAACTGTCATCCGTGCGTCTTTTGTACAGTCGAACAACCATCAATCGAATGAGATGAAGTGGATCACCCATCCACTTAAGTATCAAACTTGGCAATTTCGATATTTTGTTTCTTCACTTTACCGAGAGAAAGAACCGATGGCTGATGGACCATGGCTCCCCTCTCTTGCTGTCAGTAAGACAAAAGAAACACCTGTAAAAATAATATGAAAAAAAAGGAAAAAGGGAACGTAAAGAATAATTTTTGTTGCGGTAATTTTTACCGTGACAAACTCCACCCTTTCTCCTCCTTGGAAATGTACTTGGTTTTCAAAAAAAAAAAAACTAATTTCCTACGGATTGATCAGGTACACAAACAACAAAGGTAAGAGAACCATCAGACCAAATATGGTAGTCCATTTAAAATTTAAAAAAACGAAAGAAAGAAAAAAAATAAAACAACCAATATTATACAAAAGTTACAAAAAAAACTCATTACTCTTTACTCTACTAGGGACTTATGGACTCAATCATTTTCCGATAGCGAAGTGAACGGCTTCAAATTTTTCGTGTGCCAAGTGCCAAGTGCCACGATCTTTACCATTTCCGTC
This sequence comes from Philhelius pedissequus, assembly GCA_910595825.1. NCBI lineage: Eukaryota > Metazoa > Arthropoda > Insecta > Diptera > Syrphidae > Philhelius > Philhelius pedissequus. Next base: position 165,327,200 of record OU343160.1, read on the forward strand.
TGCAAAGACATAAGTCCAAAGAGACAATCTGTTTTTTATTTTAAACGGGCCAACGAACTTTGGTGCCAACTTAGCCGCATAATAATTCGCAGCATCAGAAAGCGCAAAATTTCGTCACCATACAACGTCATTACTAAGATATTGTACATCTCGCCTTCTGAGGTTGTATGCACCTGTTGATTTCTTTGATGCTATCTGTAATTTGCTCTGATTTGTATCTTTACCCTGATCACTAAGTGTTATTTTTTCGCTACCGCTAGTTGACATGTCTTTGCCGAAATTGGCATAGTATGGCGAAACTCCTATAACCTCATGTTGAGAAGTGCGTATAGCACAAGCTACTTTAACCAATTGAGAATCCCACCTCCGGTGAATCTCTGAAACATAAGCTCTCAACGTTGTTTTTATTATTTGATTTATTCTCTCCGCGGGGTTAGCCTGAAGATGGTAGTGTGGGGTAAACATAATATTGGATGAATACTCGTCACAAAGTGACCTAAGTTTCCTACACTTAAACTGCGGATCGTTGTCGCAAATGACAACCATCGGAACTCCACACAACAAAAAAACATTATCCTCCAACTCCTTGCACACTGCCCTTGCGGTGGCAGACGTCAGTGCAAATAACAAAGGAAACTTAGTAAGATAATCTACAACTAATTGAATGAATTTGTGACCTTTAGTCAATTGGCTTTAAATCCACACAGTCCACTAAAACAAAAACAAAAATAATATAAACATATTGTTTGCGTTTTCTTCAATTAATCTACAACTGTTAAAATATACATATAACCCTTACTTGACTTGGGCAGAGGACCCACAAAATCCACACTTATCATCTCCCAGGAAGAAGATGCTCTTATTCTTTCAGTCATAAGACCGGCTGGCTTATCATTAATAGGTTTCACCTGTTGACAAATACCACATTTCCTAACATATTTAGTTACATCTACTCTCATCTTAGGCCAATAATATTTTGCTCTTACTCTCGCAAACGTTTTCCTAGCCCCCATATGTCCAGCTAACGGACTATCATGACATTCTTTTAAAATATCTACTCTATTTTTCTTACCTACTACTAACTTCCACTCATTATTGCTTTTATGTACTACCACGTGATTGGACTTTACAAACTTGTACAAACGACCACAATCTACTCTCCAAGCCGGAAAAGCTAACGGGTTTGACTGGACTCCCAAAATCATTTTGCTCACCCATGGGTCAGAATCTTCATCCGAGATACCACCCAACTGTGGCACTCCTCGAGAAAGCATATCAGGAACAACAGCTCTTTGCCCTTCCGGTGAATGATTTGAAAATCAAACTGCTGGAGTCTAACTGCCCAGCGAGCAAGTCTACCGTGCGGGTCTTTGACATTACTCAACCAAACCAATGAGTAATGATCCGTAACGACTGTGAACCGAACTCCTTCGATATAAGGCCGCAACTTCTCAACCGCCCACAAAACTGCTAGGCACTCCTTCTCCGTAGTAGAGTAGTTCCGCTCATTCATATTAAAAGACCTACTTAAGTAACAAATTACTTTTCCCCCCTCCGCAAAAGTCTGTGTAAGTACGGCCCCGATACCGTAGTCGGACGCGTCTGTTTGGACAACAAATGGAAGCTTAAAGTTGGGAAATGTCAAAATTGGAGCCGTAATTAAACATTCTTTAGCTTTCCTAAAGCAATCTTCACATTCTTGTGTCCAGACGAACTTTTTGCTTTTCTTGAGCAAATCTGTTAAGGGCCTAACCAATGTTGTAAAATTTGGTACGAAGCGCCTGTACCACCAAACTCCTAACCTCTTTAACATTTTTAGGTGCAGGTATTTTTATCGTACTATCTACTTTTTCCGGGTCAACATGTAACCTGTTCCGATCAACCACATACCCTAAGAATTTAAGAGAAGGTCTTCAAAAGTTGCATTTCTCTTGTCCTACTTTTAACCCTGCCTGCCGTAATCTCCTAACAACTTAATTTTAAATTTCGAGATGTTTCTCAAATGTATCTGTAACGATAATAATATCGTCCAGATAAACAAAAACGTATGGCTCTAATTCTGGTCCTAACACACTATCTTTAAACCTCTGCCACGTAACAGGGGCATTATGTAACCCGAAAGGTATTAAATGCAGTAAACTTGCCAGATTCCGCCGCCATCGGAATCTGCCAACACGCTGATTTTATGTAAAGCGATGTTAAAAATTTCGCGTTCCTAAGTTTATCTAAAATGGCTGAAATGATCGGAAGTGGATAAGCATCCCTCTCTGTGACAATATTAAGTTTCCTACAGTCGACTCAAAACATAAAGGTAGCATCTTTCTTCTTGATTAAAACAATTGGAGAAGCCAATGGACTATTGGACTTCTCAATCACCCCCTCTTCTAACATCTCGTTAAGAGCCTTATCGATGTGCACCTGCATAGCTGGTGACACCGGATAGTACCGCTGCTTTATAGGTTCGGTCGACGTTCTAATTATGTGCTCTACCATTGTTGTCACTCCTAGCCCTTCTGGCATGTTCCTAAAAAGATTTTCAATAAGAGAATCAAGTTTCTCCCTTTGATCCTCATCTAGCTCAGATTCCGCCATGGCTTCGTGAAGTTTCTATCGAAGCCACCATTTCCTTGCTCGAAAAACTCCACATGCCTGAACGAAGATCCGGGACAATTCCCGGCAGTGCCCAAAAATCTACACCAAGTATCAATGCATGTGGTAAGGAGGGTATAACTAAACACTCTAATAAAACTGATTTATTGTGGACAACAATGGGTAAATCAACCACTCCTAAAACTCCTACACCTGCACCATCTGCTAACTGAACTTGCCTAATATTAGAATTGCCTAAATCTTTCAAGACCCTCCAAACATCCCTACATAATCGTTCGCGATGCACCCGAATCTAACAGTCCTAAAAATTTAATCCCGTAAATATTAACTCCTAAAAATGGCCTTCTAACATTTAAACTACTATCCAAAGTGAAACGTAACCTAACCTGATTTGCTAACTGGTCGTCAGCAGGCAACCTAACTAATTGCGACGGTGCTCTTGACCTGCTGGCCCAAGAGTCCATTGCCCGTTTCCCGAACATCGCCTACAATTCCGTTGTGATATACCTAAAGTACCACATCCAAAACAACGCCTAGGAGCGGAACAGTTACTTGAGAAATGACCTTCCCTATTGCAGTTGAAACAACAAATGGGCCTATTTATATTGGGGGTGGATTACGTTCAACTGCAACCCTTGCTTCCTGGACTGAAGCAACGTACGCCATATCAGGCTCCAAAGCCTGCCTGTTACGACCTGTAGGAGGAGGAACAAAAGACTCCACATTAGACCTAATTGTCTGCAGCTTCCTACCCAACGCAACCAGTTCATTGACTGATTTAATATCAGCCAATCCCAATGCGTCTGGTAAAAAGGAGCTATATTATTCATGAGAATAGTTAATTTCCTATTCTCACTTAGAGGCTCAGAGAATCTTTTAAATAGGGTTTGCGTGAGAGTAATGTACATACCCATTGTCTCATCCCTACCCTGGGTTCTCCGCCTGACCTCATCCAACAAGAGATCATCATAATTGGAGTGTAAAAGCTCCAATTTCAACTCCCTAACCAATTCTTTCCATGTTGTAATCGAATCCCTAACCGCCGTAAACCAAAGAAGAGCCTTCACAGTAAAAAGATCTACTGCCGACCTAAAAACCCTTTCCTCCGAAACTCCTCGCGAATCCCTAAGTTCTTCTACTCGTTCAATAAAGCAATTCACAGATGAGCCGCACTGCTCACCTAAGAATTTAATATTCCTTTTTTCAATACGCTCAGGAAACCGGTCACAGGGTTCGACCTGTAGTTGGAGTCCTGAGCTCGCTCGTTGGCCGACTGGTGTTGTTTTCATCTTGGCGTGCATCCTCACCCCCTTCAGTTAATGCTCCCATAAGTAATAATAATTCCCCCCTAATTTTGGCCACTTCATTGACCTCCTCTGAAGATTCGGCTTTCGCTCTAGCAATCCTACCTAACGACCATTCTATTTTAGTTTGAATTTTTAAAAAATCTGAAGACTTAGGATTTTTCGGAGGTGTTTTCAAGAGATCCCTGATATCGAAAATCTTTGCTCGAACTGCTTTCGCAACATCATGAAAAGAAAATGGGTAACGAGGGCTTTCGCTAGAAATTGAGCCAGCGCGCTCCAGAGTCCGCGTTGCTCGCAGTGTCATCCTCATATTCTCAACTGTGCTCTCTTTCAGGCCTGCAACTCATAAAGAACTTCTTCCTTATTTAACCTATTCACGTCCGTTTTAAATATAAGAACAAAAACCAAAATCCAATAATAAAAAACACAGTAAGTAAATTTTCCACCGAAATCTGAAGAAGAAAAATATTTGCACAAAATCAATACCCAGTTAATTGCTTTATTTAAATTTAAAAATCAAAATAAAAAAAAACGCGTAAATTAGTTTTATTTTGTTTGTATGAATCCGTATGCAGGTACCTTTCCGTTAATATAAATATATCGAGTAATCAACACCCAATAATTTGCTTTATTTAAATTTAACAATCAAAATTTAAAAAAGACGCGTAAATTATTTTTATATTTTTTCGTATGCAAACGTATGCAGGTACCTATAGGCTACGATAAAATCAAGTAAAATTTTCCAGCTCTGATAAAAAACAACAACAACAAAAAAATCCCAACTAGAAACAATAATTATCACAAAAATAAATTTAAAATTAGAACCCTAAATACGGTCACACCAAAACAAATTATTAAAATCACTTTTGGATTGAAATCCAATTCAAGGCCAAAACCAAAACAATTTTTCTTATTACATCAAAACTGTAAACAACCAAAAAAAAACAACTAGGTACTTGCAATTAAACTGCACCAAAAAACTGAGAAAAATGATTCAAACGAAAAAAAAATATTTGCTAGAGTGAGAGAAATATATATATCATTCACGATCACTTACATATGTAGATAATTCAAAAAACGGAATAAATTATGTATTTATGTATATAAGCACCGTAAGTAAAAATTAAATTCAATTTGATATTAAATGATTAAAAAAAAATATAATAAAAAATAATATAAATTTAATTAAACCCAATAATACGATTACGCACCTTTATGAAAACAAATCTTACTGTTTTCTAATATTTCTTTGATTATAGCACTGCTTTAATCTCAGATTAATAGACACATATGTATGTATGTATACACCACAATTTTTTATTTAATTTTATCCAACCAGAGATTTTTCAGCACACTTTATTTACCTGGGGGAGTATAAACAAACAAAAGTAAAACGAACTAACAAGCAATAATTAAAAAAAACTTCCCTAAATGCAATGTACGAGTATGTATGTAATTTTTTTTAAAGTAGGTAGGTATATGAACAAAATTTCTGCCGCGGTAAAGAATTTTGTTTTGATAAAATTTATATTTTTTTCAAAGAAACCCCAATTTAGGTGCCAATTGTTGCACTTTATCGTCAAGAACCGAATCGAAAACATTATTTTAAATTTATTTAATTATTATTAAAATCCCGACGCGCGAATTGGACAACGATCGACGACAAAACAAAATACGACTTTTGTGCTTTTATGCACGAGCAATGAATGACAGTCAAAAGAAATTCGAATTCGAGTTCGAAGTGAAACACGTAGATTTCTAAATTGACTAGCTCGGCTTAATGGGGTGAGTTCACCAGTCGAATTTATTGTACGGATTATGATTTATTAATAGATTAATTAAAATCGATCGAAATGTTTTTATTGCCGCACGGCTTACACTGAAAAAAAATAAAAGGGCGCCAGGGATTTTTTTGTGTGCGTAAGGAAATCACAAACCTTCGGAGCGAAACCGACGGTGGTATTTTAAAATAAAAACAAACGAAGAAATTATGTTTAAAAGTATATAAGTTATTTTTAATGCAAATATAAGGTGCTTGGGAAACCTTGCAAGTAGGAGTAAAACCTAAGATCTTTTAAGACAAAGATAATAAGATTGAAGGCTTAAAATGAAGATGGACCGTTAACGCTCGGTCCCGAAAGAACAAAGGTACGCTAATTACGGGTCGCGAGTTCCGCTTTACCGGAAAATTTTCGAAACAAAAGCCAAACGAAATAAATAATTTTGAATTTGAAAAAAAAACGAATTAATTAATTTGAAGAGAATAAAAACGAATAATTATATCTATATATATATATCTTTCGACAAAGAAAAAAAATTAAAGAAAAATTAACACTATGCTTAGCTTTTCTTGCTGCTGCCTTCCTTCCTAGGAAACTATTTTTTCACCATAGCTTGCTCGACTCAATATCCTTTTCCAAATTTCCTTTCTTATTTTCGATTCGCCAAAGTTTCAATTTCCTTACGTTTTAGTTTTCAGAACTTTCCTTCTCTTTTTGTATTTTGCCTTTTTTTTCAAGAACCTCCTGTTCGCTATCTAAACGGGTAAGAAGTGATTTTCCAGCCTTTTACTTTCGCTGGATGACCTCTTCTTTTTTCCAATGCCCAAGTGCTTTCGGCAACTCAGCGAGCGTGGATTTCGATCGCATTCTCAGTCAGCAACCCTCCGTATATTTGCGGGAGGGAGCAAACGCAGTTGAGATCCAGTAGCCCTCCCTACTCGCACTTTAAACCCTAACTTAGTCATCTTCGAATTTGTCGAACTCTGGCAGGACTTCCAGTGGGCGGCAATTCAAAGAGTGCATTCAGCCACCTTATTTCACCCACTGAGCTGTTTTAAAAGAAAGTTTTGAAAAACCGAAAAGAAACTGAACTTTTTTTTTAGCACGCACATTTTTCCCCTTTCGCTTATAACTAGTAAGGAAATAATGGTACAAACTATTTCATTTATACATTTTAAAGGAAGGAGAGTTTAACTAATTTTATTTCGCGAATTTACTCAGAATTGTTGCGCAGATTTGGGGAATAAGGACTAGCAGTTAACTTTCCATCTTTTACATTGAACATATAAATGATTGATTTAGGTTGGGCAAGCAGCCATTCTCGCAACGATTAACTTTGGCATCGGAGACCAACTGTCATCCGTGCTTCTTTTGTACAGTCCAACAACAGTCAATCGAATGAGATGAAGTGGATCACCCATCCACTTAAGTGTCAACCTTGGCAAACTCGATACTTTCTTTCTTCACTTTACCGAGAGAAAGAACCGATGGCTAATGGACCATGGCTGCGCTCTCTTGCTCTCAGTAAGACGAAAGAAACACCTGTAAAAATAATATGAAAAAAAAAGGAAAAACGCAACGTAAAGGATAGTTTTTGTTGCGGTAATTTTTACCGTGACAAGTTTCGTTGTTGTAAATCGTGTTCGGTCTTCCATTCCACTACAATTGGCATATGGTCGGAGAATGTTTGGTATAAAACTTCAAATTTATGTATAAGTTCGACCCAATCGTTGTTAGCCATGTAGTAATCAATTACTGATTTCCCTTGACCTCCAATAAATGTATAGTGACCCTCCATGTCTCCTTCATTACAGCCATTCAAAACAACATCATGGTACATTTGTAGCGTGTCAAGTAATGAGGTGTCATTACTATTACATATCTTGTCCCTGGATGCTCTAGCATTAACATTAATATGGGTATTGGTGATATTTTCTGCTGTAGTAACTTGATTGCTACCAGTTCTGGCGTTAAGATCTCCTATTAATAAAACACTCTCTTCGGTCCACTTGTAAGCAAGATGTTAGGTTGCTCGGTCCACTTGTTACAATTTAAATAAAGAGGCACTCATATCGCTTTAGGTCATTAATAACAGCTGTTTCCTGGATTTCAACAAAATCTTACAGTTTTTTTTTCACACTATCAGAATTGGTCGAAAAGAGCTCTTCCTCTTGCGACCAATGGTTTGCCAACACAGAAAACTGTGTTATACCACCGGCTCATCATTTAGTGCAGTGTTAGTTGTTAGTACAACATGAAAATGTAACAAATAATATTACGTCAATACAAAACAAGAACATAACAATAAGCAAAAAAACATTTAGGAGCATGGAACACTGGTTTTGAGTAGATTTTTTAATTTAACTTGACTGATATTGAAATCAAAAACGTTTGAATTCCAATTTAAAAGTCTACCCATACGTGCCAAGGGCTCATGCATCCCATAGTTATTCCTATGTGTTGGGACTTTAATCAAGTCGAGCCCAAACCTGCGATGCCTACTCAAGATGGGGATGAACCAAGCAGTTGTATAAAGCACGGGTAACATTGGAACAACAAATTCTTTGGACTAACGTTTAATAAATCCCAACATTGAATTGGCTTTTTTAACTATGATATTAATATGGACAGAAAAGTCTAAATTTTGCGTGAAGAGAACTCCAAGCTCCCGTACAGTTAAAACACGAGTTAAAATGTGCCTTGAAATGATATAGTCATGAGAAGAAGGAGAACGTTTTTTTGAAAATGTCATTTTTTGACAGTTTGTCTTGTTAAGATTCAAACTGTTTTTTTCACACCACAATGCAAAGTGGTTAATATCCTCTTGCAATTGAGTTCGATCCTTTGGAGTTGATATATTTTTATAAATCTTCATATCGTCTGCAAAGATAAGAATTTCGCTATTGCGTACACAAAGAGGAGCATCATTAATAGCCAACGTAAAGAGTAATGGTCCAACATGGCTACCCTGCGGAACACCTGATTTGGCAATGAAGGATCTTGAGTAAGAATTTTTGAATTTGGCTTGATATGACCTATCTTCAAGATACGATGATATCCACTTGATGAAAGATGGAGGAAACCCGTATGAATTAAGTTTAAACTTGATAGTCTCATGAGACAATTGATCAAAAGCTTTCGAGAAGTCTGTGTATACACAATCAACTTCTTGATCACTTTCTAGGAGTTTAAACATTTATTCAAAAAAACAACTAGATTAGTAACAGTAGACCGTTTCTGCATAAAACCATGTTGTTGGTGGCAAATAATATTTTTAAATATAAATGTCAAACTATCACATACAACTTGTTCGAACAACTTCGGAATGCAAGAATAACTACAGGAGAATCAAATTGGCTAAAATTACTTGCAAATCTCTCACAGATTTTAGAAGTTGTATTCTAGATTACGTCATTATAAATGAGGTTTACTGGATACCCGTCACATTTCTTTTTAGAATTTATAAATTTCCACAAGTTTTTCGGGTCTAACTTCAAAGAACGCCCCATGGTTTCCTGATATTCGTTATAGAGTTTGAAAGAGAGTTTTTTTAATTCTTCAAAAAGAGAAATGTAAACTACTTGATTCTCTACCGTCATGAACCTAATGTATTTTTTCAAAGCCTTATTTCTTTTATTTCGGATATATTTCAGTTCTTTTGTGAACCAAGGATGACAAGAAGAATTGGAAGGAATAGATCTTTTTTTAGGAACTGTTTCATTAATGCTTCTCATCAAAATAGAATAGAAGTTTGAGACAGTTGAGTCAAGATCATTAGAAATCGGTAAATGTTCTATACCGGAATTTATTGAACTATCCAAGAGCTGTTGAAAATTACCTTTGCGAAAGTCAAAAGTATGGGAGCAGTCATGAGGATTACTATTTTCAAGTAAATGACCACTCAAGTCAAGAAAAATGTAAAGAGGCGGGTGATAAAGATCTATGTTAGATAAAGCAGAGGTAGATGCTACCACTACTGTACTAACGGCGGCAGATGAGAATACAAGGTCAAGTTGTCTATTTTTCAAATTGTGTATAGAGCTAACTTGATATAAATCCGTAGAGATAATATTATCCAACATATCCTGTTGGGATGAACTTGCGGAAGCTTCAGTTTTATAAGTTTTGTTCTTATTCCATATAGGCATCCTGCGCTTGCACGCCTTTTGGTATAAATTTTGTTTGGAGGAATCCATAGAAGTTTAAGCCCGTTAAAATGTTTTAATTATCTGCCTGAATTTTCTGAGGTAACATGCGTTTCGAAAAGAAAAAAGAGATCCAAAGATTTAACAAAATTATAAAAATCTACATAAAATAGTTTGTTACTTAACCCAGATACATTATAGGATAATATCTTACAAAAACTTTTATTTAATGAGCTGACGGCATTTAACTATCAATTTCCTGGTATAATACTACTACTTTGATGTTCTTCATAAAGTGGCATCTCTGGTTGACTTAAAGTTAAAATTGACCTCGTACTTTCGCCATGCCTTCTGTTTGACAGCACTGAGCTTATGACACTTCCAAAGTCCATTAGTCCATACATATTTTGCAGTTCTTGTTCACCATCAATTTCATTAAATTTAAGTTTTTTATTATTATTTAAATAAAGTATTTTATCTTCAATAAAAAGAGAATTGTTTTTAATACGGACTATAACGTTTGGTTTATTTCGTTCTATTGTTTTTCTGTATTGGAGCAAAATTCTTCGTTTCAACTGCATTTGCTTAGTTAGATCTCTTTGAATGTAAACACCTGTGTTCTTTACCTGAAAAGATTTTTTAGCATTTTCATAGCCATTTCGTTGCAGCCCGTGTTTAGTTTAATTTTTATTAAACTTCTGTTTTCACTTATTTTTATGGCCTTTTGCAATCCTTGTGCTTCTGCATTATCCAACATTATCTGAGTGTCACATCGTACTTTTTCTTCGGATAAATATTTTAGGGCAGAAAGAAAAAAATAATATTTTTGCCTTTTAGTTCGCGGCTTTGGGTTTCTAGTTCATCCTCCAATAGATTACATCGAGCTTCGAATTGCTGAACCTTTTGAACTATTTCTTCATTTTGTTTTCGCAAGACGGTTATCTCTGTGTTGAGTCTGTTGGGATCTTCTTTAGTGGCCAATTTCGCAGTTGCCTTTAAAAGTTCGGTATAGAGAGAATCATCAATAATGAATTGTATTTTTTGCAAATCTGAGTCGGATATCCCCATTTTTGCGTTTTTTAGGTGTTCTGCTATTACTATCTGTGTTTTGATGAAATCAGCCGTCTGTTGAAGTTTGACGCTTGTTGTCGGTCATGTGACTTAGATCGCAGGCTTTAAGTTATTTTTTGTTTGTTTTGTTCTTTATTTAATGTTACCTGTTGAGCAGCAGTTATTAAATATAAAAGACCACAGTTTTTAAAGGAAGTTTCTTTTTTTCTTCTGATTTCTGAATTTTTAAAAATAAATAATACGAGAGAAATTTGTATATGACCTTCCGATTTCACAGCAGCGTTGTCAGTACGAGAATTTAAATAAAATACACAACAAAATATTGTGAAAAAGAAAAATCTGAAAGAAGAAAAAAATTTAAATTTCTAGAACTCCAAATCAGGATTCCCGAAAGTAGAGACAGCAAACCAGGAGACACCACAGGGTATATTGGTCATAGTCAAAGGATATTGGAGATATCGGTCTTTCTATAGCAGAAGTAGGGGACACAGAGTTAGTCCCTAAATATTTTAAGCACTTATGTTATTGATATATTCCCTGGTTTAAGTCAAACAAGACAGGCCTGTCTAAAAATTCGTGGATATATATATATATATATAGCTAAATCTATATAGATATAAATGTTTGTTCAAGCATGCTATTGATCTAAACATCTGCCTGTTTTAATGTTTGCCAAGGGCGGCGAAAATAAACGAGAGTGAAATACAAATCAAGGAGGTTGCAGATACTAGGTTCATTGGTATCTAGTCGAAAGCTGCAACTGCGACTTTGGGAAGGGGTCTTTAAAGGTGTCGACACCGGTCGTGGCATAGTGCTCTGGATTTTCTTGGTCACTTCGGGTTTGAAAGTAGAATTAATTTAAATAATTTTTGTTCAATTTTTGTGCTTAACACTTAATTATCTATAGCTTTCTTGAATTGCTTTTGATTATTTCCTTTCTTTTAAACCAGTAAAATAATAAATTTAGCAGAAAAAAACATAAAAGATAAGAGAAAAAGAAAGAACATAAAAGATTAAGATAAGAATATTCTAAAAGTGAAGATGGAAGTTACCAGTGACATCTAGACACTATAATTTATATATATACGCTCTAAAAAGTGCGTGTGAATTTACCATGAAATTGTATGTAATTGTAGCGTAGTGTAAAAGTAGGCAAGTTGCGTATTTATACACATGACAATAGGTAAAAAAAAATTAACACATTTTGTTGGATATTACAAACATTTAGTGCAAATTTTCATCCTCTGGGTACCATTCAATAACCATTGTTCAGTATTGAACTAATAATTCTTAAACATTATGTTTATAATTAAACAAATATTGTTTTGTATTATTTCCGATAAAATAAAAGCCGTTACTTTTATTAATCCATTCGATTTATGATAGTGAAAATAATAATCACTGAGAAGAAGCAAACTGTTGGACTATGCATATGACACTGACTGGGCCAAAACTCTCTGACTCACAAAGTAGAAGCTACCAAATTGTTGAGTAGAATATTTTGTAATGTGACTGCATATAAGTATTTAATACCAGAACTTCACTGTGCAACTTTACCTACTTATAATATCCCCGAGACTGCCTTTCCTAAAGCATCTTAATCATAATTTTAATATGTAGTAAATTTAATTCTGTTATACAAAATAGTATCGATAATTTTTTTTAGTTTTGTTACAATTTTAATTCGCGACGAAACCAATTAAATGTATCGAAACGAATAAAGAACGATTGTACCGGCACAATTTACTTTAGTTAAATAAAAAAAAACATTTGTCAAACCAAGAGAATATGAGATGGACGAATTAAAAGTGGTAACTAGCAGCGACAATAAAAGTGCTGCCGCCACAGCTGTGCTCAGTAAGGGGTGGGTTCAATTAATTAGTTTAATTGGTTGATGTTAAAAAAAATAATGAATAAATAAATTAATTCAGAATTGAATTAATTTATTAATTCGATCTTACCACAGGGCCGTAGACCTGAAAAGTTAAAAAGAGGGCGCCAGCAATTTTTGTTTATAAAAGGGAAATAACAAACATTTTGGAGCGGAGAGCGACGGTGAAAGGAAATTTATATACCAAAGCGAGCTAATCATTCTCAAAATTAGTAGACAAAATTTAAAGTTAAGTATTTTAGAATTTATTTTGGAAACCTTTTGAAATATAGATGTAAAACACAAAAATTTTCGGCCACAAAAGCAACAATTTTGGAAATAGAAATGAGATAATATGGACCGTTATCGTTCTGTCCCGAAAGAATAAAGACATTTGAAAAACGGGACACGGGTGCCGTTTTGCGGAATTATATCGAAACAAAAGCCAAACGACGCGAAAGTGTAACAAACTAAACTACACTAAAATAAATTATCAAAAAACAAAATTTTAGAATCACCAATAATACTTAGCTTTTTTGTTTAGCAAAATAACTACCAATCTCCTCCACAGTCCTCAACTATAAATCTTTGTCCGGATTTCTTGCCAAATTTTCCCTTTTTAATTTTTGTCTAAATGACCTTTCCTCCTTTAAAAACTTTTCAGTTCAAAATGTTCACTCTTCAAAACTTTTCCCACTCGAATTTCTTTTATATTTCTCAAAAACTTTTCCTCTTCGTTACCAAATTTTTTTTCAAACGATATCCTTTGTCCTATAATCAAACTAGAAGTGATTGTCCAAGTTTTTTCTTCTTTTTCAATCTCTCCAGTGTTTTCGCGTAATCAGTAACCGCAGTTTTCGGTTGCATTCTCATCGATCTACTGTACGCACTTTGGCGGGAGAGAGAGCTTACCATATTGAAAACCGGCGGTCCTGCTTACTCATACATCACTCTCCCATGTTTCTGCCTCGTCATCTTTAATTCGCCGACCGCTGGTTTCACTCTCAGGAACGGCGAATTAGATGAATGCATTCAGCAAGAAACCCAGTATTTCGAATACGACAAGAAAAGTTTTCGAAACCAAAAAGAAACCCGAGATAATCACGTTGTATGATGCAATTTGTAGTGAAAAGCTAAAATATATTACTAAACAACAAGTAAAGAAGAGCTTGGCTGTATGTCCATACTTCATGAAAATATACTAAGTCGTTGGGTTTTTGCGCAGATTTGGGAACTGAGGACTTCCGTTTAACGTTCTATCTTTTACAAACATGAAAAAGATATGTTGGACGCTCGGCCATTCTCAATATGAAAAACTTCTTGCGTTCAGAGACCAAATGCTAACCGCGCTTTCGCTATTTCCATTTGTCTACAGACCGCCCGTCTGTCTATGACAAGTTAGTGGATCAATCAACCACTCTTACGCCAAGGTTCATTTTGTTTCCTGAGAGTGTACTGTGTTGTTTTGAGAATGTACCGATGACTGATGGACCATGGCTGCCATAGTCTCTCCCAACATATTTAGGAAAACACCTGTAAAGAAGGAGTGGATCAAAAGGTAGAAGCAAGGATGTGGCATTTGCACACGATAGATTTTTTTGTCGCGGTAAATTTTTCCGTCAAAAATACCACCTTTTCCTCCTTGGAAATGCGTTTATTTTAAAAGAACAATTAACCATTTCCTACGGATCAATAGGTACCCACCAGACTAAATATCGTAAAGTGTAAAAAGAAACCTGAAAGCAAAATACAACCAAAAACAAAAATGTTACTCTTTGCTCTAATTGGGACTTATAGACTTAATCGTTTTCAGAAAGTGAAGTGTAAGGCTTCAGATCTTTTATGTGCCAAGTGCCACGATCTTTACCAGTTTCATCTTCAAGGACATACCTAAGTCCAAGGAGATAATCATTTTCGGATCTTAAAAGGGCCCACAAGATTTGGTGCCAACTTCACTGCATAGTAGTTTGCGGCGTCCGATAATATAAAATCTCTTCACCATACAACATCATTCTGGAGATATTGAACGTCTATCCGCCTGAGGTTGTAGGCTCCTGCTGATTTCGTCGTTGCTACCTTTATCTTGGCTGCAAGATCAGTCCTCAGCCTCCTAAATCTTTCTCCTATATATCCTACTAATTGAACACCATATTTCCTATCCAAAACCTAATTACTAATCAATATTTCTTTCCTACCACTAGTAAGCATCTCCTTTCCAAAATTAGCATAATATTTTGTAACCCAAAAAACTTCGGGCTGGGATGTACAGATGGAACAAGCTACTTTGGCTAACTGAAAATCCCAACTTCGGTGATTCTCGGAAACATATGCCCTCAAAGGTGTTTCTATAATCTGATTTATCCTCCGCACGATTACCCAGTAGACGATAAGTCACAGAGTGTCCTATGTTCCCTACTCTTAAATTGAGGACCGTTGTCGCAAATGACACTTTCTGGTACTCCAAACAAAAGACAAACGTTATCTTATAACGAAAAACTGGCTTTGCAGTGGCAGATCTCAAAGCAAACAACAACGAACACTTTGTTAAATAATCTACTATTGTGAGAATATATAAGCCAAACTCGACTTGGGCAGCCCTCCCGCCGGTATTCCACCTTGCAGTGATGCGGGGCTTACGCTTGGGACTTCAGCTGATCGGCTGAGAATTTGTATCTCTTAAATCCTCAGCCGATCAGCTGACGTTTCAGGCAAGCTAAGAGGAACACACCACAATATGAACCATTAACAAGGCACAACCAACGAACAAAACACCAGCGGGGATATACGCTGAAACGTCGGCAGAAGTCATGGCTGCCGAGAGGGCCTGGCCTCTCCAATAGTAGGAGGGTAGAAGTCTCCAGTGACAAACGACTTACATAAACAACAAGACCAGACGACAATGACTAGGACAATTACACAAGAGGAAGAAGACCTTTTTCTCACGCCCTTTTCCAACCTCGGTGTAGAAGATGGAGTTAGCACCGGAACTCTGACTGAAGACGACGCTTGTTCCGTTGCCAGCTCCACCTTTTCACGACTGTCAACTACTTCAGTTCGTAGTAAAATCTCCAACTGTAAGAAGACAGTCAAACGTCTTGGCAAAAGGAATTGGGAAGAACTAAATGACAAGGAACGCAAAAGACCACGAAACGCTCGTGCTTTCTGGCGAATGACCCTGCAAAGATAGAAAGGGCACTTGCCCAGCCGTCGATGGAGGAGATTTCTATAGAGGACAATAGTGTGAGTACTCTGATGGGACAGCCGAATCCAACGGTTGGTAAAATCCAATCAAAAAAAGGTCCGATCCCATCATATACTCCTAAGACAACGATGACGCTACCGATGGAAACAAGCAAACAAGTTCCCCCAACCAAACTTGGCATGGAGTTCCATGCTCCAATGGGTCTGGAAGGGAGGAAAACGGGACCCTTGGATATGAATATGGACGAGCCGTGTGGGAGTGGCGCTACAGGCCAAAGCCCAATAGGAGAATCCGGCACACCTCTTTCATCTTTATTAATCGGAGGTAGTGTAATAGGCCTGACAACAAACACTGAAACGAAGGCCGACATTGAGAGCAAAGCCTCACAGAGAGCTGGAAGTCTCACTTCACAGATACTGAGGAAGGACATATGGAACGCTGAGAGGATTGTCCGACGCCTTTCGAAGAAAAAACCCGAAAAATTAACGGCTGGGGAGAAACTAACGCTGGACAATTCTACTCAGAGACTTAAGACTTTGACAACTACTGACAACCCAAACAATAAAAGGGCAAAGACCTTGAGAGCAGTAAAGGAGACGGTTGGCCATAAGCCCCACTCTGAACTGAACTCAACGGCGTCCAAAAGAATTAGGTAAGTTGATAAATCTTCACCTACGAACCCCTCACCTAAGAGGAAGAAAAAGAAGACCTTGATCATGGAAGGGTCTATGGAGAAGCGACAATTTGCCATTGCGGATTTCGGTACATCTATTCGTAAGCTATCCAAGGATCAATTGCAGTTGACGGAAGTCAGAATCCTGGACGAGGTGAACGATGCTAGCGTAAAGAACGGACAGCCGCCTCTTTTCGGTAACCTCCATTCAAGATGTTGACATGCGAAGATGGTAACTCTCCCGTATGGCTACAGGACTTCGTCAAACGACCTCTTGCCCCTGGTCGAATGCAGACCTTCGCCTTATAGGGCTTAAGGAAATAAAAGAACTTAAAAAGCCTAGGGCGAGGATGATGATGCGAGGACCGACTTTCCCTCGGGACCGTATTGAAAGGTACCTGAAATCCCTGAATACCGAGCAGCTCAGTGAGAACTGGAAAGTGCTTGAAATTGGGGAATAGACGAAGAATGGTACAGAAGTGGTTGTGCAGCTTAGTCATAAGTCTATACAACTTTTGAGGAAAATTGGCTTCAAGGTGAATATGGGGCTAGTCAGTCAAACGTCTTGGCAAAAGGAATTGGGAAGAACTAAATGACAAGGAACGCAAAAGACCACGAAACGCTCGTGCTTTCTGGCGAATGACCCTGCAAAGATAGAAAGGGCACTTGCCCAGCCGTCGATGGAGGAGATTTCTATAGAGGACAATAGTGTGAGTACTCTGATGGGACAGCCGAATCCAACGGTTGGTAAAATCCAATCAAAAAAAGGTCCGATCCCATCATATACTCCTAAGACAACGATGACGCTACCGATGAAAACAAGCAAACAAGTTCCCCCAACCAAACTTGGCATGGAGTTCCATGCTCCAATGGGTCTGGAAGGGAGGAAAACGGGACCCTTGGATATGAATATGGAAGAGCCGTGTGGGAGTGGCGCTACAGGCCAAAGCCCAATAGGAGAATCCGGCACACCTCTTCCATCTTTATTAATCGGAGGTAGTGTAATAGGCCTGACAACAAACACTGAAACGAAGGCCGACATTGAGAGCAAAGCCTCACAGAGAGCTGGAAGTCTCACTTCACAGATACTGAGGAAGGACATATGGAACGCTGAGAGGATTGTCCGACGCCTTTCGAAGAAAAAACCCGAAAAATTAACGGCTGGGGAGAAACTAACGCTGGACAATTCTACTCAGAGACTTAAGACTTTGACAACTACTGACAACCCAAACAATAAAAGGACAAAGACCTTGAGAGCAGTAAAGGAGACGGTTGGCCATAAGCCCCACTCTGAACTGAACTCAACGGCGTCCAAAAGAATTAGGTAAGTTGATAAATCTTCACCTACGAACCCCTCACCTAAGAGGAAGAAAAAGAAGACCTTGATCATGGAAGGGTCTATGGAGAAGCGACAATTTGCCATTGCGGATTTCGGTACATCTATTCGTAAGCTATCCGAGGATCAATTGCAGTTGACGGAAGTCAGAATCCTGGACGAGGTGAACGATGCTAGCGTTAAGAACGGACAGCCGCCTCTTTTCGGTAACCTCCATTCAAGATGTTGACATGCGAAGATGGTAACTCTCCCGTATGGCTACAGGACTTCGTCAAACGACCTCTTGCCCCTGGTCGAATGCAGACCTTCGCCTTATAGGGCTTAAGGAAATAAAAGAACTTAAAAAGCCTAGGGCGAGGATGATGATGCGAGGACCGACTATCCCTCGGGACCGTATTGAAAGGTACCTGAAATCCCTGAATACCGAGCAGCTCAGTGAGAACTGGAAAGTGCTTGAAATTGGGGAATAGACGAAGAATGGTACAGAAGTGGTTGTGCAGCTTAGTCATAAGTCTATACAACTTTTGAGGAAAATTGGCTTCAAGGTGAATATGGGGCTAAACCGATGCAAACTTAGACTAATATCCAATAAGAACAAACAAGTAACGGGGCGGGGGTTTTTAACTTGTACGAATATGAAATTATTACAAATTAATCTCCAAGATAGTAAAGCCGCCAGCGGCAACCTTGTCTACCTCATGAAGAGTAGACAAGTATACATTGCCCTTAAAAAGGAACCCGGGATCGTAGGTGGCAAAATTAGGGGCCTACACTCGAAAAGACTTACACTGTTCAAAACTGCACAAGTGGCAGCTAACAGTAACTTTAGAACTTGCATTGTAGCAACAAAACAGTTTAAGCTTTTTCTTCTATCTACATATAGTAATCCAGATCAGACTGCCGTGAAGCTAGAGCGGAAAGGCTCCCACCACTCATTCTGGCATCATATTATATGCCATACGAAGTAACGTAGGGACCACCTGCAGATCTCACAAGCCAGCTTGTGGACCGAGCAGCAAAAGAAAGATGGGACGTAGTCCTAGGATGTGATGCTAATTCACATCATGCTCAATGGAACAGTAGAGGTGAGTCTCTTTTTGAATTTATTATAGAATATAATTTAGTAGTAGTAAATAGGGGCAATAAGGCCACTTTTGTTGCTAAGAATAAGGAAGGAGTAATCGATATAACTGTCACTAGTAACTCAAATACAGTTATAATTGACCAATGGAAAGTTCTGAAAGAAGAATCATTCTCAGACCATACACTTATAGGCTTCTTGATGAGTGATACAGTGGAAGCTCCAAAACCTCATAGAAATTTCTAGTATACTAACTGGGATCTCTTATATAGGGAATTAGAGAAAAGATTGAAAAATCTCAATAATATTGTGATTCAAGAAGCCAAAAATATTGATCTGGCATCTGAAGAACTCAGGGTGATTTTAAAAAACGCCTTTGAGAAAGGCTGTCCCCTGAAACACATAGAGAAGGGGAAAAAGAAACCACCCTGGTGGACCGTAGAGCTCGATAATTTGAGAAAAGAAACGAGCAGACTCTTCAATGCTGCCAAAAGCACTAGAAACGATAATGACTGGGAGGTATATAAGACTAGTCAAAGAAAATTTAAAGCAGAAATGCAACGAGAGAAGCGAAGCTCATGGAGAACTTTTTGCAGTGAAATCGAATATACAAACGAATCGGCCAGGCTAAGAAAAATTCTTCCCAAGGACTCAATTCCTCTGGGATATCTTAAGACACCCACTGTGTGTTCGCCTGTCAACCTCATAGTCACAGGTTCGATCCCTGCCGTAGTCTATGTCTTCTTATTTTTCCATTAAAAACCAATTCTAAAAATAAATGTCATACAACGAGTTGCTGGTTTACTCATTACGTGCTGTTTAGCCATAGAACTAACAATATGTGATTGAGTAAAACTAATATACCGATAAAATATGACAAAGAAAAAAAAATTAATGCCAATTATAAGGGACATCGATAAATAAGACACGGAAATTTCTCCGCATTAGTTCAGCCCGCATCTCTGGAGATAAAATCTGAGACAACAACCACCTACAGCCTCCGAATATCGCGCCACACATCTTTCCTATCATTCTTTCTCTTCCTTAACATCACCCTCACGCCCGCGCTGTGTTGAAACATTTAAAGGGTATTCATAATCCCTTGAGCGGGTGTAGATTATAAAAAAAAAAAACAAAAAAAAAATGAGACTCTTGAGCTCTTATCAGGTGATAAATACTCACTTCCCGGGATGCGGGTCATATGACACCAACCCGGAAACGGAGTCTTACACAGAACACACTGTACCATCGGATATTATAACGGATGAAAAGATCAGATGGGCAATCCATTCCTTTTCTCCCTATAAATCCCGTGGTCCAGATGGCATCTTCCCAATGATGCTACAGAAGAGCGCAATTCAAATAATACCGCTCCTGAAAAACATATTGCTTAACACTTTAAAATGAGGATATGTTCCTTTAACACAGCGCGAGGTCAAAGTGGTTTTCATTCTAAAAGCTGGAAAACCCAGCCATATAGAAGCAAAAGACGTCAGGCCTATCAGTTGGTCATCGTTTATTCTTAAAACATTCGAAGACTGATAGACCTGCATATTCGCGGAAGTCTGAAACTGGCTGATTTATCTGCAGCGCAGCATGCCTATACAAAGGTAAGAGTGTAGAAACGGCACTTCACAGCGTCGTCAGCAGAATTGAGAAGACACAGAATGACAAAAAAAATACCCTTGCTACGGTTCTTGATATTGGAGGAGCTTTCAATAATGTGAATAATGAAGCAGTAAGAACAGCTCTAGTAATTAACAAGGTTAATAATTCAATAATAGATTGGGTTATGTGCATGTTGAAGAACGGGCGGATTAACTCCGAATTGGCAGGAGTACAGATGAGAGTATCCAAATCCAGGGGAGCCCCACAGGAGGGGGCTCTCACCACTTCTCTGGGTGCTGGTTATGAACACAATCCTCCTTACTCTCAAACACTGTGGAGTATGGGTAGTAGCCATTGCTGACGACCTTGCGTTATTAGCGACAGGTAAATTCTTATCCAATATCAGCGAACAAATCGAATACGCTCTTTCTAAAGTTAGTAGATGGACTACAAAGTGTGGTCTGATGGCTAACCCGTCAAAAACTGAGTTGGTCCTTTTTACAAACAAAAGGAAAATACCAAGTTTCAGAATGCCTTCAATTGAGGTTACCCCGTTAAACATTTCAGATCAGGCAAAGTATCTTGGTGTAATTCTAGACAGAAAATTAAACTGGAGTCAGAACACTCGGGAAAGAGCTAAATATGGAAGGATTGCATTCTATTCCTGTAATAGAATTCTTTGGAAATCTTGGACACAGAGTCCAAAAATTATCATGTGGATGTATTTGGCAATAATCAGACCAATATAAACATACGGTATTTTAGTCTGCTGGAATGCAATTGAAAAAAGAACAAATCTTAAAACCCTGACAAAAGAACAGAGACTATGGTGCATTGGAATTACGGGGGTCATGAGATCCACGCCAACCGCAGGGCTAGAGGCGATACTCAACCTGAAAACCCTAGATCTTTTTGTACGAGAATCCGCGGCTTATAGGGCATTAAAGCTAAGCCAGACTAATACCTGGAAAAACAGCACAATAGGTCACGCACAGATTCTTCAGAAACATTTGGGTGATAGTAGTATTACAGACTATAAAACACCCGAACTGGACTTTCATAAACCATTATTCCAAACTGCCATTCCAAGCAGAGAAGAATGGACGAACAACCAATCCTACACCAGTGAGTCAACAATAGCAATCTACACTGATGGCTCCAAAATGGACACTGGTGTTGGTATAGGCTTTTTCTTGGCATCTCTTGAGTTAAACAACTCAATTAGGCTCCCAGATTATAGTAGTGTCTTCCAAGCGGAGGTCCTGGTGAAAACAGCTGCTAGACAGGTACCGATGATGGCGCTACCACGGGCTGATATCACCTTTAAATATATAGCCAAGGGGCAATAAAAGCGATTTCGGCCACTGTGATAAAATCGAAACTTGCTTCTTGCTGCCGTAAAAAGCTAAAGGTTCTTGGTACGCAACACAATGTTAGACTTTGATGGGTCCCGGGACACAGCGGTATACAGGGTAACGAAAACCCCGATGAGTGGGCACGACAGGGATCAGCGCATGATGTCAATCAAGCAGAGCTGGTAAATATGCCACACTGGTACATTAAACAGAAAATTTCTGACAGGATCCTAAAAAAATAAAACACAAAGTGCAGCCTACTTGACACTTGTGACACTACCAGGAAAATATGGACATGCTTCAACAAGCAGAGGACAGACAAGATTATGCAACTCAACAAGAGATCCCTTCGCTCTCTTATAAGCATAATCACTGGACATAACCTGCTGGGATATCATAAATTCAAAATGAAACTCAGAACAAAAGATCTATGCGGGGGTTGTGGTGACGAGGAGGTACATGAGGACACCTAAGACTTTCTCTGCCACTGCCCTGCACGCTGCCACCAGAGAAATAACCTGTTAGGCAACTACTTCTTCAATAATTTGGAAGAGCTCTCTAATATTTCAGGAATTAACATATCGAACTTCGTCAATGCCTCCAAATGGCTTGACTGATTGGGATGACACAGGTTTATATCGGAAAAGAGTGACTACACTCCGGGAAACACAGTGGATATACATTGATCTAAGTGTGACGATAACGTCATCAATTGTCAGCCCAATTACCTAACCTAACCTAACCTAGACTTGGGCAGAGGACCCACTAAGTCCACACTTAGTCCCTCTCCCACGGAGAAGATGCTCCTACTCTTTAAGTCATAAGACCGTCTGGCTTATCATTGATTGGTTTCACCTGTTGACAAATACTATATTTCCTAACAAATCTAGTCACATCTATTCTCATCTTAGGCCAATAATATTTTGCCCCTACTCTTGCGAACGTTTTCCTTGCCCCCATATGTCCAGCTAATGGACTATAGTGACATTCTTTTAATATCCCTAATCTATTTACCTTACCTACTACTAACTTTCACGCATTGTTGCTTCTAAGTACTACCACATGATTGGACCTTACAAACTTGCAAAAACGGCCACTATCTATTCTCCAGGCCGGAAAAGCTAACTGGTTTGACTCGACATTCAAAATCATTTTGCTCACTCACGGGTCAGAATCCACATCTGAGATCCCAGCCACTGCTGGAACTCCCCGAGAAAACATGTCCGGAACGACATGATCTTTTCCCTTCCGGTGAATGATCTGAAAATCAAACTGCTGAAGCCTAACTGCCCAGCGTGCAAGTCTACCCTGCGGGTTCTTGAGATTACTCAACCAAACCAATGAATAATGACCCGTTACGGCCGTGAAACGAACTCCTTCGATATATGGCCGCAACTTCTCAACCACACATAAAACTGCTAAACATTCCTTCTCCGTAGTACAGTAGTTCTGCTCATTCCTATTCAGAGACCTACTTAAGTAGCAAATTACTTTTTCCCCTTCACATTCTTTGGCCCAGACGAACTTTATACTTTTCTTGAGCAAATCTGTTAAGGGCCTAACCAACGTTGCAAAACTTGGTACGAAGAGTCTGTACCATGAAACAGTCCGTACAAAATTCCTAACCTCTTTAACATTTTTAGGTGCAGGTATTTTTATCACACTATCCACTTTTGCCAGGTTAACATGTAACCCTATCCGATCAACCACATACCTTAAGGATTTAAGAATTTAAAATGGCTGAAATGATCGTATTTGGAAAAGCATCCTTTTCTGTAACACTATTAAGTTTCCTATAGTCGACACAAAACCTAAAGCTACCATCTTTCTTTTTAATCAAAACTATTGGAAAAGCCCATGGACTATTGGACTTCTCAATCACCCCTCTTCTAACATCTCGTTAAGAGCCTTATCGACGTGCACCTGCATAGCTGGTGACACCGGATAGTACCTTTGTTTGATGGGTTTATTCGACGACCTTATTATATCTTCTACCATTGTTATCACTCCTAGACCTTCAAGCATGACCCTGAACAAATCTTCAACTAATAAATTTAACTTGTCATTTCATCCCCATCTAACTCAGGCTCTTCTGTGATAGACGTAGTTTCTATGGAAGGCACCAACTAATGGCTCGATAAAATCCACATACGTGAGCGAAGATCCGGTATGATTCCCGTTAATGCCCAAAAATCTGTACCCATGGGATAGGGAAGGTATAACCAAAAACTCCATTAAAACTGATTTGTCCTCGACAATAATGGGTAGATTTAAAATTCCTAAAACGTCTACACCTGCAGCATTTGCTAATTGAACCTGCCTCACATTACAATTTCCTAATCTTAAGCCTAAGTTTTCTAAGACCCTCCAAACATCCCTACAAATAATCGTTCGCGATGCCCCCGAATCTAACAAACCTAAGAACCCAAACCCATTAATATTTATCCCTAAATATCGGCGTATATCGTCTCCACTAGAATCTAATGTGAAACCTAACCTAACCTAACCTAATTTACCAGCTGGTCGTCAGCAGGCGACCTAACTAATTTCGACGGCGCTCTTACCCTACTGGCCCAAGAGTCCGTTGCCCGTTTCCTTTCCCGAACAACTTCTGCAATTCCTATGTGTAATACATACTGTACCACACCCAAAATAAACCCTAGGAGTGGAGCAGTTATTCGGAGAATAGCCTTCTGTAAAAGTAGTTCAGCTACTTGAGTTAAATTCAGCTGTGTCCTCAGCTCTTATAAATTAATATTAAGTTTCCTTAGCTTTGTATTCAACTTTACTTGCCAGTCGCTGCATAGCCCTTAAACTATACACTAGTATTAAGTTGCCTATGTAATTAAATCTATATATCAAAAAGGACATATAATAATTAAGTTGAATATACATATGTACATATATAATCATATATGCTGTCAGGTGTAAATAATAAAAATTGATTAGTCAAGTGAAAATGGCTGAACAATGTATAAAAGGTCCAAATGCAATGGACTTCGATGAACCAGCAAGAAATTGGCACATGTGGAAGCAAAAATTTCAAATATTTCTGATTGCGGCAAATAAGAATGAAGCTACAGAACCAGTCAACGTGGCTCTATTTCTGCATCACATTGGGGAGAGGAGAATTGAAATTTTCAATGCACTTGCAATTCCTGAAGCAGGAAAACATTGGCCAGTGTAATGCAGCAGTAGATTATTGTATCCAGCGTCGCAATGTGGTTATAGAACCGCATAAGCTTGGGTGCATAATCCAGAAAAAAGATCAACCATTTGTTGAATTAGAAACTGAAATACGGAACCAAGCGAAGTTCTGTGTTTTCCAGTGCTCAGCGGCAGGCTGTGAGCAGTCTTACGTAAACCGAATGATTAGAGATAAAATTGTTCTTGGGCTAGACAACAAGAAATTACGATCAAAATTGCTGGAATCAAGCTAAGATAAGCTGGATAAAGTCATCACAAATGTAAAATAGCGCAATTGTCAGAACAAAATGCAAAACTGTTTTCTACGGGGGAGCATGAGCAGAAGGTAGAAATGGTGGAAGTGATAAGAACATTAGCAATGGGATCAAATAAGCATTGGAATCGATCTAAGAATTTGCCACCATGTGATCGCTGCGGAATGATAGCAATGGAACAACATGAAAAGTACCGTCCAGCGCTTGTTGAAGGTCGTAAATGGAGAGTGTGCGGTAAAACTGGTCATTTTGGCAGTAGTGTGTAAAAACAAGCATCGGCGAATGTCAAATAACAGATATCGAGTAAATGTCATTGAATACGAATCGGACAGCAATTACGAGGAAATAAGTGACGCTGCTAGATCTTCTCATCAAGCACAAAGTTGCGGAGTTATTTCAATGAATCTTAAGTATTTTGATAGAGGTAATTTATATCAAGTAGAAAATAGTTATCTTTCACAAAACATTTGTGATTGTAGAAATGCAGAGCAGGTTGGCTGGTATAAATAATTAAAGTTCAACAATGTCAAGATCGATTTTAAACTGGATACGGGTGTAGACATCAGTTGTATACCGCGAAAATACATTGAAGAATTGAATTTTTTTAAATGTAATAGAAGAACCAAGAAATAATTTGCTTGGGTATAATAATAATAAAATAAGTTCTTATGGGAAAATTGAATTTGAAGTAGTTGACAGCAAATTGCAGCCCATTTTAGGTCGTGCCGATTGTGGAGCTTTAAATCTTATAAATCGAATCCATTAGTAAAATACCAAGTTTAAAAGAGGAATTCATTATCGAATTTGAAGATATTTTTGATGGCTTAGGACGCATTCCTGGCCAATGTCACATCCAATTAAAAGATGATTCCAAGCCGGTACTTACTTATAAGGAGAAGATACCGTTTAGTTTGTATGATCGATTGAAGGCACAGTTAGAAGTGCTGGTGGTTGATGGTGTTATTATTCCAGTGGAGCACCCGACTGATTGGGTAAAATAATCTCCAGATTTTACAAAAACCCAATGGGTCATTACGTTTGTGTTTAGATCCCACACCGTGTAACGAATGTATTTGTCGTGAACATTTTTCTATTCCAATAGCTGAATCCATTAATAGTCGATTAGCAAATAAATCAGTGCTCACTGTAATGGATTTAAAGAATGGATACTGGCAGTTAGAATTGGATGATGATAGTTCAGATCTAACAACCTTCATCACTCCTTTTGGTCGATTAAGGTGGCATATGGTACCATTTGGTATAAGTAGTGCACCTGAGCTTTTCATGAGAAAAATGGTTCAATTATTTGGAGATATACCAGGTGTTGAGATATATTTTGATGCCTTCTTTAAATCAGGCTTAAGCTACGAATATCATGGTAGAGCACTTGCAAAAGTTTTAGACAGGGTGAGGGCAAACAATGTCAAATTTAATAAAGATAATCTTCAATACAGACAGAGGTAAAATTCGTGGGTCAATCATTATCGACGGGGAGTATAAAACCTGATGACAGAAATCTTAGGGCCATTGTTAAATTAACACCACCCCAAGACAGTACAAGTGTGATGAGATTTTTAGGCTTATGCAAATATTAAGTAAAATATATACCTAATTTAACTATAATAACAACAAGACTAAGAGATCTCACAAGAAGAGGGAAAAAGTGGGCGTGCGAGGCAGAACATCAAAAAGAATTTACTAACAAAAAAGATTTAGTCAGTCAAGCACCCGTGCTACGATTGTTTGATCCCAACCTGCCTCTAGTCAAAGTCTAGTCTGATGATTCAAAGGACGGGATAGGCTGTATCCCTCAACAAGCAGGTCAGCCAGTAGCTTATGCATCAAGAAGCTTATCGGCAAGTAAACAACAATGGGCCCAAATAGAGAAGAAGCTGCTTGCTATTGTGGTCGCTTGTAAGAAATTTCATATATGTTCGGGAAGTAGAAGTTCACTCGGACCACAAGCCTCTCGATACATTGGTAAAAAGAGAGCCGGACAAAGCATTCGTCAGGCTACAACGAATGTTTATGTTTTTGCTAAAATACCCGGGGCTGAAGATTAAATATGTGTTTGGAAAGCAATTATTGTTGGCTGACTGTTTATCTTGGGCTTACTCATTTCGTTGCCATCCAAATAAGACACATTTAATGCCACTGGCACCCATATATAAATGCGGTATAGATAGCTACAGCAGAGCAGATACTTCTATCCGCGCAAGCAAGCCGCGCTGCTACCTTCCTGTGCACAACCAACCACCGCATACCTAACCGAACGATCGTCACTTACTTGGCTGTGACGATAAGAGGTACATTTCTATGCACAAGGTATGCAGCCACACATAGCCCATTGGATTTGGTATACGATCATCCTATCTACGGCTACTACATGGCAGATACACAGTCAGCATACCATGGATATCAATAAGGCACTTGACTGTGTCGCCAACTCATCGACTGGAGTTTGGATGTTGGAAACTTTGTGTCGCCAATGGATCATCGCTGCCGTCTGTTTATACTGAATAAACATAGTGGCACTACAAAAGCTGAGTGGTTTACTTGGAAGTAAACAAAAGAGCTTCTACGATGGCAAAACCTAGGATGTCGCTCCCACGGATTTTTACAATTATTGCTGGCATCGGTACATTCTACTTTGTGTGTCGATGGGTATCCAAGGCATGCAGCTGGTACCAACTATTGTACTCCCTGCACCTCTGTGAATTTTGGCGAGGAAGCAGTTTCATCTTGGATAGCATGATTTGGCTGGGGATGGACTTGCACTTGGGCAGTCTGTCTAATTTTTGGTTTCAAAGCGTCGAGTTGGTTTCTTGCACTTGGGCAATAAGTTTGTTTGTGGGCTCGTGTTCGAAGTTGAAGGTTATAACCTGGTTTTAATTTGTACAGTAGACTTGGTCTATTTGCCGAATTGCCGCATTATTGTATATAAATAAATCAATTGTATTAACTTATAATTTGTATTGGCAGAGTGCCCCTCTCATTGAAAATTTTTGGAGACGATTTTTTTTAAGTAAGTATAAATACCCGACAACCTCTGAATGTAAAAAATATTATAAAATTTAAATCGAAATAAGTGTCAATGATGGGATTTTGTTTTTGGTGACAAATTAATTGTACCTGAAAAACTGAGAAGTCAAGTCATTGATATGTTGCACACCCCTCACTTAGGCATTGAAAAAACTCGGCTGCGTTCAAGGAGATAATTTTATTGGCCAGGTATATCAGATGAAATAGAAAAAAAGCTCAAAAATGTCGAATATATGAAAACCATAGGTATAATAATCCAAAAGACCCATTAAAACACCATGACTCACCTGAGTTTGCATGAGAAAAAATAGCTTTAGATATCTTTGAGCATGCTGGGATTTCATATTTGGCAGGAATTGATGCATATTCAAATTGGTTATTCGTTGAACAGTTAAGACATAAATCGATAGGTCATATTATTAATATTTTGATGGATAGACTCTTTACAAAATTCGGGTTTCCTTTTGAAATTCGATCAGATAATAATCCATTTAACTGCCGCAAATTTAAAAAGTTTGCAGATGATTTCAATGTCAACCTTACATTTTGCAGCTATCCAAGAAGTAATGGCTTAGCGGAAAAGGGTGTGTCAATATTAAAACGAATTTTAAAGAAATGTTATGATGATTGTCGAGAAAAGGAGTTAAGTTATAGAGCTTTGCAATTTGTAAATACAATGCAACACTATTGGCAAATATGTCAATGTCACCTGCTCAGCTTTTTATGGGACGAGAGGTCAAAACAGAGATTCCACCACGAGCAATTAAAAACCATATGAACTTAGTAAGCAGGAAATTAGTAAAAGAATCAATGACAAACGAAAATACAGTCTCATTACTATAATAGAACATCTAATCCCCTATCCAGTTTGAAAGGGAACGATTATATAATATTTTGGGAAAAAGAAAAAGATTGGGTGTATGGTAAGATTATTAAAAATTTTGAAATGAAAGATCTTATATTGTAAAAGATTACGAAAGTAATGAATTAAAAAGAAGTACACAATATATATGAAAATCACTATATAATTCACCAAAAAATATATTAAATTATGATGAATTCGCTGTAGTCGATAACAATTCTCACTTCACTGATTCAGAATCTTGTAACTCACCAGAAGATCTTGGTCCAAATGAAAACGCGGTTAAGAATATTATTGATGACGGTGAAGTTAATATCACTAACTAGCCAAATATTGTAACTAGATCAGTAGTTAGAGTTCCTGAGCGATATGGCAATCCAATATCTCATTAAATTTAAAAATATATATATACATATATACACTTAATATTTGTTGTTAAAAAAAGCGTGTAAAAGTAGTTCAGCTACTTGAGTTAAATTCAGCTGTGTTCTCCGCTCTCATAGATAAATATTAAGTTTTCTTAACTCTGTATTCAACCTTACTTGCCCGTCGCTGCATAGCCCTCAAACTAAACACTTGTATTCAGTTGCCTATGTAATTAGATCTATATATCAATAAAGACATATTATAATAAAGTTGAATATACCTATGTTCATATATAATCTTACACCTTCCCTATTGCAGTTAAAACAGCGAATGGTCCTGTTGGATGGTAGGTTACGATTAACTGCAACTGTTACCTCCTACACTGAAGCCACATACGCAACATCAGGCGCCAAAGGCTGCCTGTTACGACCTGTAGGAGGAGGAACAAAAGCCTCTGTATTAGACCTAATTGTCTCTATCTTCCTACCTAACGCAACCAGTTCATTGACTGACTTAATTTCCTATTCTCACTAAGAGGCTCAGAGAATCTTTTAAAAAGGGTTTGCATGAGAGCAATACCTACCCTGAGTACGCCGCCTGACCTCATCCAATACAAGGTCATCATAGTTGGAGTGTAAAAACTCCAATTTCAATTCCCTAACTAACTCTGTCCAACTAGAAATGGTATAACTATAGCCTTAAACCACAGAAGAGCCTTCCCAGTGAAAATTTCAACTGGCGAACTAAAAACTCTAAAATCCGAAATTCCATGCGCTTCCCGTAGTTCCTCAATCCTTTCAATAAAAGAACTCACCGATGAGCCGCACCGCTCACCGGAGATTTTCACATTCCGCGCTCATGATTTCGGTCACAGGGTTCATCCTGTATTTGAAACGCATGGCTCGCTCGCTGGCCGACCTATGCAGCTGGCAACGTACCCATGTCTGCTGTCGACTTGTTGTTTTTATCATTGTTGTAATTCTCAGTTAGTTGAGGAACTTCCTCATCTCCTTCGCTTAAAGCTGCCATCAGCAACAATAACTCGGTGACCTCCTCCGAACATCCTCCGAGATCGATAACAATGTAGAGAAGTGGAAAAATATCTAGAAGAGCAGAAGAAAATCGAAGAATACATTCCCGATGGACCAACCACTCCAATAAAATACATACCTTTTAATTGAGTTTTTTTGCGACCTTTAGTCCAAATTAATATGCGTTTCGTCCAGTTTCCACAGATAAGCTCATCTGTTAGATGCTGTAGTACATTTCTAAGACGCAATATATTAGTCGATGGCTACCGACACCAATAAAATTTACAGCTTTAAAGCACTGTGAATTATATTCTCCTAGGGGAATTCGGTCACATTCAGACACCTAGAAAATAATACCCGTGGTCTGGCTTGTTTAGATTTAAGAATAAATGCAAAAACAAAAATAATACAAACGCAATCACATACGTAGGTATTGTTTCTGTCGCTTATTTTGTATACTGTAATTATGATTTTAATTGAGTTTTTTTGCAACCTTTAGTCGAAATTAATATACGTTTCGCCCAGGTATTACAGATGGTGTCATCAGTTAGATGCTGTAGTACCTTTCTAAGACGCAATATAGTAGTCGATCGCTACCGACACAAATAAAATTTACAGCTTTTAAACACTGTGAATTATATTCACAAAGGTACTACAGCATCTAACTGATGAGCCCATCTGTAGTACCTGGGCGAAATGCATGTTAATTTGTACTAAAGGTCGCAAATCATAATTACAGTCCACAAAATAAGGAACAAAAACAATACCTACGTATGTAAATGCGTTTGTATTGTTTTTGTTTATGCATTTATTCTTAAATTTAAACAAGCCAGACCACGGGTATTATTTTCTAGGTGTCTGAATTCGACCGAATTCCCCTATAAGAATATAATTCACAGTGCTTTAAAGCTGTACATTTTATTTGTGTCGATAGCCATCGACTAATATATTGCGTACTACAGCATCTAACTGATGAGCCCATCTTGGTACCTGGGCGAAACGCATATCAATTTCGACTAAAGGTGGCAAAAAAACTCAATTAAAATTATAATTACAGTCCACAAAATAAGGAACAAAACCAATACCTACGTATGTAAATGCGTTTGTGTTGTTTTTGTTTTTGCATTTATTCTTAAATTTAAAATAAATACCAACACCAAAGACTGCTGGGTCGAAGCCGATTAACATCTTTCAATATCAGGAAAGACAAAAAATGCAAAAACAAGAAATAAGAGAACAACAGCAGACTGAACCATCTAAGCCAAAACGAAACCGAATCCGTGAAGGAAAGCAAGTAAGAAAACGAAAAAAAAATTGCCGACCTTCATCGTATTATCAAGCTCACAACAGATCAAAAACTAAAACACGAACCTATCAACAAGGCGAAAACACTGAAGAGGCAACATTATTGGAAAAAGCCAAAGCAACCCACAAACAGTAGTCAATAACAATAATGTCTAAGAGCAAATCAACATGCCAGTTGTGCAGATACAAATGAAAAACAATGTACACATGTACATACATACAGGTGAGGTGCAGCAACCGACAGCGACCGACGATACATCATTCGCTTCAGAATCAGAATTATGTGCCATCATTCCATACATGTAATTAAAGTGCATTCAGAATTATGTGTCATTCCATGCAGTTAATTAAAATAACGTCGTCAGCAATATGCGATGACGAAAATATTGCTTAACATGAAGTAACAATAAGTAGGCTAAGAAATGTTGAGTAATAAATAATAATAAGTAGGTTAAGAAAATAGTGATTAATAAAATAATTATAAGTAGGTCAAGAAGTAAATAGTTGATTAGGCAATAAGAAATAAGTTAAGAATTCCGTGTAAAGTTAAGTTATAAATAGACTGGTAAAATATAAATACATTTTCTTTTCCCAAGAAGCACAGAAGACTTTCATTGGATTAGAACCGGATTTTTGGTCAAAAATATCCCAAGGATTCTTCTGCCGCAAACAACAAATTTAGATAATTATCTTAAGGATTTTTATCAACTAAGACATTGGTCCTTCGAGCCGGATATCTACCCCAAGAAGAACTCGTAACCGCTTCAACGCCAACAGCTACTCCAAGAAAAAGTCGTAGCCGATTCAACGCCAGCAGCTACTATAAGAATAAGTCGGAGAAGCTTCAACGCCAGCAGCTACTCCAAGAAAATTCTCAGTCCCATCTCATTCATTTAAAAAAAAATCCATCATGGCATCATTTTCTGATGAAACATTTCAAAAACTAAATGTTGACACCATCGAACGGCTGAAGACGAAATTCGGAAAGGACTCAAAGGAAAGGTATACGCTGCAATACTTTGAAGTTCATCTAGATTAGTTAAAAACAGGCTGGAAGAACTTTGAAGACATGCATGGGGAGGTGTACAATCTAAAGATGCAAAATCAATTGCTGGTCAAAGAATATTTGGCAGAGTACTTCAAAATTGAGGAGATTACCATGCATTTGTTAGCCGCCTTTCAACAGGTCACAGAGCGGTTTAAGCCACAGCACGACGACGGAAAATGATGAGGTCATTCGTCTTGAACGAGTAAAGATCCCAATATTCGAAGGAGATTACCTAAAATGGGTAAATTTTCATGAGATGTTCAAAACCCTAGTCCAAGAGAATAAACACCTCCATGAGGTAAAAAAAATGCAGTATGTGGTGGCGCCACTAAAGGCGAAGCTTGAAGCCTCATTGAAAATCTGGGGGTGACCGCAAGTAATTACCAGAGTGCCTGGAAAATGCTATTTGAGCGAAACAACAACAAGAAGACGATTATAGGGTCCTACCTTCAAACATTCATCAATATCCTGATTGCCAAGAGTGAAACATCGTACAATTATAAGAGAATATTGGATACGACCAACGAAACTCTCATTGGGATAAAGGCTCTGGACATCGATATCAAATCCTGGAATCCATTTATAGTATACATGGCCTCCCAGAAGTTAGACTTTGAAGCCAGGAAAGAATGCGAAATGGTATGGGGATCCCAAAATAAATTACCGTCATGGATAGATTTTTCTGAGATTTTATAAAAGAAGTTCCGATCATTGGAAGCAGTTTCGAGTGACATGACCAAGAAAATTCACAACACAAGCCTAACCACACAATCAGATTGTAAATGTAAAATGTGCAAAGGGAACCACTTCATCCTAAATTGCCGTCAATTTCTAAAAGATGACATTCAAACGCGATGAGATATAATAAAGGCCAAAAATCTATGTTTCAATTGCACGAGCAATCACCGAGGCTTTGAGTTCAAAACCAGACTCACGTGCAAGATATGTTCCAAAAAACACCACTCCTTGCTTCATTTCAACACAAATCAATCCGAAATTAAAGACAACACCACAAAAACTTTCAATTCGCAAGTTAAGACCACTACCAGGGACATCCTATTGGCAACGGCGATTATCCAAGTGAAGAATGCAAGAGGAGAATTCATAAGGTTAAGAGCACTAATAGATCAAGGGTCACAAAATTCTTTCATTACTGAACACTGCGTCCAATTACTACGACTCAAGCGAGAACCAGCAAACGTCATAATCAATGGACTAGGAAACTCTACGAACCGAAGTTCTGGGCAAATCTCTCAAAATCTCTCCTGGGACGAATTACTCAAAATCTTCCATCAAATACCATCGACTCTAATAGGGATCTACCAATCAAAATTACAGAACTAGCAGATCCAGAATTTCACACAAGATCCAGAATGGATATACTATAAGGATCTGATGTCTACGGAGGAATATTGATCGATGGAGTAAAGAAATGTATGCCAACCGCTCAGAAGACAAAACTGGGCTGGATTTTATCTGGTCCAATAGCAAGAAGGGCGTCAAATACAACGACAATCATGATTACTATAGCAAAACTTGATCAACCACTAAGCAGATTTTGGGAACAAGAGGAAGTTGAAAAGAAAATCTTTATGTCTCAAGAACAGGAAAATGCCGCAAAACACTACGTCAAAAATTTAAAAAGGACGAATCATGGTAGATATCAAGTCCAAATGCCTTGGAAGGATGATCCTAGGACCAGACTTGGTCTTTCCGAAAAACCAGCCATTGCCAGATAAATTTCAAATGAAAGGAGACTATTCAAGAGTCCAGATCTTTACACAGAATACAACAATTGTATCAATGATTATCTTACGCTTCGACACATGGAGGTGATTCCCATCAATAAAATTAACAAACCTTGCTACTACATGCGGCACCATGCAGTGATCAAAGAAGATAGCACAACTACCAAAGTACGAGTTTCGGCCCAACCATTCAAGACACACTCACTAGCCTGATCTTACGATGGAGAACGTACCCAGTCGTCGTCACAGCAGATATTGAGAAAATTTACAGGCAAATAGGAGTTGAAAGGACGATTCAGATTTCCACAGCATCCTTTGGCGTCCAAAGAAATCAGACACGATCAGAAAATATCGATTAAAGACGCCGACTTTTGGCACTCCCAACCCTCCATTTCAAGCCATTCGTACACCGCAGCAACTAGCAAGGGATGAAGGAAAGGCATACCCCTTAGCATCAACTCACCTGACAAACAAGTTTTATGTAGACGATCTCCTGACAAGCACAGACACCATTGAGAAAACAAAAGCTTTATACTTCGAACTATCGCAACTCTTAGATAAGGGCGGCTTCAATGTTCGCGAATGGAACAGCAATCATCAGTAAGTTCTAAGCAAAATACCAGAAAAACATAGAGGAAAAGGCTACATTTTCGATGAGGAGGAAGGCGCAACAAAAACACTAGGGCTCCAGTGGCTCCCTCGAGAAGATCAATTCATCTTTAGTGCTGTTGGTTGGGAAACCATGGAACAAGAAGTAACGAAACGTACCATAGCTTCCTTTATGGCTCACCTCTTTGATCCGGTGCGATGGCTGCAACCCATTGTCGTACGCAACAAAATTTTCATGCAACAACTTTGGCTAAAGAATTTAGATTGGGGTGAAGAACTTCCACTCAAACATGAGTGGATACGCTTTGCAATGGAATTAGAAGACGTTCAACAAATTAGCTACCACGGCGGATAGGAACTAATTCTAAAGATACTTATGAGTTACACGGGTTCTGTGACGCATCTCAGGTGGCCATGGCTGCTGTAGTATACATCGTCATACGCACACTGGGACGAACTCCAATCGCAATGCTACAAAGCTCCAAAACGAAAGTAGCACCCAAAGCTGTTCAAACAATTCCACGAATAGAGTTGAATAGCGCTGTCTTATTAGTTAATTTAATGCAACACATTAAATCAGCTCTTAACACTCCAGCAGAAACCCAAGCATTCTATTGGACCGACTCAACAGTCGTACTTACATGGCTCAATGACCATCCAGCCCGATGGAATACATATGTGGCGAACAGAGTTAGCCAAATACATGAAACCAGCAAATGCAGCCAGTAGTATCACATACTCACAAATGAAAGCCCGGTAGATTGTGCCACCAGAGGGCTTTCTCCACAAGCTCTTAAAGATCACAGACTGTGGTGGAATGTACATCGAATCATTTTACGACAATTCATGGATTATCCAAAACAGCCTCCAATAATGGACACAACTTTAGAGAAGAAAGTAAAGGCATACCACACTATAACCGAAGAAAACATACTTGAAAGATTTTCAAATTTCTCAAAGCTTATAAGAGTGATAGCATATTGTAAGAGAATGCTGCCTCACCATGAATGCCGCAAGAAAGGCACTCCAAATTGGTTAACAACAGATGAGCTACAACAATCTAAAATTAGTTGCATCAAAATATCACAAGAAGAATCTTTCTCACTCGAGATACAATCCCTATTAGCAAGGAAACCAGTTGATAAAAAATCAAGTATACTGCAGCTCTGTCCATATTTATGCACTGACAAAGTCCTCAAGGTCGGCGGAAGGCTTCACAAGGCGGAACTGACTGAAGCAGAGAAACATCCAATCATAATAAACAACGAGTGTCCATTATCTAAACTAATAGTATCACACTTTCATCAAAAAACTCTCCATGGTTCGCAACAGCTTACACTTAATACAATAAGAAAAGAGTTTTGGATCTTACACGCAAACGAGTTAGTAACACTATGCATTATAAATGTATCACTTGCTTTAAACTCAATGCGAAGACAAATCAACAGAAATTAAATGGAAATCTATCGACTCATCGCGTAACGTTAAATCGTCCCTTTTGGAATACGGGACTAGATTTTTCAGGCCCAAATTATATAAAATGGTCAACTGGAAGGGGAACAAAAACTACCAAATCATACAAAGCTGTCTTCATATGTTTGGCAACCAAAGCAATTCATCTGCAACTTGTGAGTGACTTAACTTCAGCAGGTTGCATCGCAGCGGTCAAACGATTTGTTTCAATGAGAGGCAAGTGTAAGGAAACTTACAGTGACTGTGGTACAAGTTTCGTTGGAGCGAACAAGGAGCTTCAAAATGTATTCGAAAGAATGACATACGAAACACAAGCCTGGATAATGAACGACAACATCAAATGAAACACTTGATGAAAGTTTATTAATCATAGAAGAGATGTACACAGTGCTAGCACAAATTGAAGCTTGTTTACACAGCTGACCATTAGTACCAATCAGTAACGATATTAATGATGTTCTACCTTTAACACCTGGACACTTTCTCACTGGATATTCCATGTCTGCAGTACCGGATGCAGTTCCAGACAACTTAAAAGTTCTCAAGAGATGGCAGCTGACCCAACGCCTGGCAACCGAATTCTGGAATATATGGAATTTAGAATACCAAATAAGGCTTCAAGAGCGACCAAAATGGATATCAGCAAAGAAAAATCTACAACCTGGACAACTAGTTCTTGTTCAGAAAGAAAGCACACCACAAACCAAATGGCCTTTAGCACGCATCTTGGACGTCCACCCGGGTGAGGACGGACTTGGCCACCATCAAGCTAAATGGTAATATAACCTAACAACCAGTGGGGAAACTATGTCCATTACCATTTTGACGAAGAGATGTCAAAAGGGGCTCTTAAAAGTAAACATCAATCGCGAGAAGTCGAAGCAGAATGTCCCAGAAAAAATAAAAATCCTAAAATTTTAACAAATTCATTAGGTATTGCAACATCGCCAGCAATAATATTAAGCGTAACGATCGCGTGTTTTATAAATATGCCAAATACTCAAGCTCTGGTAAAAAATACGAACATAAATGGAGGACTAAATGCAGAAAATTTAGGACATGGGGTTTTAAGCAGAGGAACACTACGGATTGAAATCAGTATCCCAACTACAGAATTTTAACAAAACAAACACCAAGTTATAGCAACAACCTAAACGATGAAAGCGCTTTGCATTAAAGGAAGATACATAAGCGCAGAAATACAATGCGACATACTCAATCACCACTTACAAGCTATAAGCACAGGCATTACTCATCGGATTGAATCAATTCAATTTTTACGGTCAAGATCACGGAGAAGTTTATTAGGCACAGTTCTTACTGCAATGTTCGGAGTCAATGAAGAAGTATACCGTGACATAGACAACTTATCAACCAACCAGCAAACCCTTATCAATACGGTATCACATCAAGGAAAATTAATGCTAAAGGCAGTAAAAACTCTAAACGACACAAACACTATAATCGAGCAGCGATTAAGAATATTTAATATTCAAATGAATGAATCAATCGAGAAGATTAATAAATTTGCAGCAGGATGGATTTTAGAGGCAGATCACAATGACAAGCAAAGAATTATTTAGAAGAGGTTGCGGATGATTATGACTGCATATCGCAAATGGTTTCTAAAAAAACGAGCAGCTGGCAGTGTCCACATAAAATTGACTTAACCAATGTATTTACCACAACTGAAGATTCTTTACCCCGCACACTAAAATTCCAGCACCTCATGTCCAGCCAAACAATAATCATTGCAAATATGGGAAACATTTTAGTTATAGAGAGGCTTCCAATTTACGAAACCAAACCTTCTGAATTAATAAAAGCAACGTCAGTACCAACAAAAATCAGTAACTCCATATACACTGTTCAAAATATTCCAACTGAAGTACTAGGTATTCACTTTGATTCACAGACGTACTTCAAATGCACAGAAGAAATGCTGGACAACAGTATTGAACTACCTTACGCCGAATAAATAGTGCCAAGACAAGCTGTATACAACATTCAATCAACAACAAACTGTAAAATCTCGGAAATTTATTAAAAATTTAGTGGAATGAGGTACCCAAGTAAAACAATCTCCATTCATGCGGTGCCATGGAAACAATTACATCAGACAAATACATGGCTCTATGTAAGTCCAACTCAGACAATAGCTCAATCAGTTTGTAATGGACAGTTAAACGAAATTTGCCTAGAGGAAGCTGGAACAATTCAAATAACGTCTAATTGCGTAATCAAAACAAAAGAAGTCATAATAACCGCAGAAGATCAAGAATCTACACGGACGGTGCAAGCATATATCAAACCATCATCATTCCTTCTGTGCAATTATTCAGTACTCGAACATTCACAACTTTCGTTTCCTAAATTAAACAAGTCTCAGGTCATCCAGCCATCGGACTCATTCTCAGCACTAATTGAAGAAGCGTCATACATCGAAGAGAAAGTAGACAACGCGATTTGGAAACCAATCCAAAGACACGCAATCTCATCAACAATATCTGTGATCATCTCCATTGCGGTAGGCATAATGATATTATCGATGCGGAAATATGTACAAAAAAACGGGGGCTGAAATTTCCAGCAAGATGGTACGAGGCATCAACAGCAAACGAAATAAACAAACCTACGCTTTAAAGAACCCATAGTTTCTTGGTGGGCGGAATGTGCAGATACAAAAGAAAAAAAATGTACCTATGTACATACATAGAGGTGAGGTGCAGCAACCGACAGCGACCGACAACACATAATTAGCTTCAGAATCAGAATTATGTGTCATCATTCCATACATGTAATTAAAGTGCATTCAGAATTATGTGTCATTCAATGCAGTTAATTAAAATAACGTCGTCAGCAATATGCGACGACGAAAATATTGATTAACATGAAGTAACAATAAGAAGGCTAAGAAATGTTGAGAAATAAATAATAATAAGTAGGTTAAGAAAATAGTGATTAATAAAATAATAATAAGTAGATTAAGAAATAAATAGTTGATTAGGCAATAAGAAATAAGTTAATAATTCTGTGTAAAGTTAAAGTATAAATAGACTAGTGGAATATAAATAAATTGTCTTTTCCCAAGAAACACAGAAGACTTTCATTGGATTAAAACCGGATTTCTGGTCAGAACCACACCAAGGATTTTTCTGCCGCACACAGCAAATTTAGATAATTATATTAAGGATTTTTATCAACTAAAACACCAGTAATTCCAGAATTAGTGGTATCAACCGCAGTTATCATCACCATCCTTTACGCTGCCTACAAAATAAACAAATATTTTTAGAATCATGTACATAAGCACAAAAATCAGATAACCAATGTATAAAAAAAAACTAAAAAAATTAATATAAATATGTAGTTTCATTCATTTTTAAGATTCTTTAACGGAACAGAATACAAGCAAACTTATTTTTTAATTTCACAATACCTATTTAAAAAAATATAAATGTTTGTAAGATATAGAATACATTAGAAGTTTAATTAAATTAAAACAAATTGATTGAATAGAATACACTTTATTATATATAACAGTAGCAGAAATATTAGAAAAAGATACGAATTTGTAAGATGGAATTAAATTTTAGAATTAAAAACAAAAACAAACAAAAATATATTTTTAATACTTTTTACTTAAACAAATGGAAGAAATAAGAAATAACTTAGAAACTATTCTCACAAACATTAAGAAGGCTTCAGGTAGACCTTATAAATTTGAAACCGTTAAAGCAAAAATTAAGGATATAGACAATCTTAAAGATATATTTAATAATTTCGAAGATAGTGAAGAAAAAGAAAATAACAAAGCACTTAAATTAGAATTCGAAGGTATATATAATACCACTAAAAAACTACTAGAGGACCAACTGCAAGAACACATATTAGCTTTTGAAAAAAAAAGAAATAAACTATAAAATGGCAGATTTTTTTTTAATTATTATTATTCAAAAACGTAATAATATTATTAATATTCCTGCGAAGCCTAAGCTCTTCTGCAGGAGATTGTGTGACTATCTTATTTTAAATAAAATTGAGCTTTGATTGAACAAATTAAAAATAAACAATTTCAAAGTAAACTTTTAGATATAAATAATAAAATTACATCAAAAATTAAATTTTCAATAGCATATATTTTTCAACTATTTACGTTAGAAAGAAAAGCTTCAATCGTTTTTTTCTTGTTTTATAATTTCTTATTTGTTTTAGTTCTTGAGGTAAGCAGTTTATTATGGAAGGAACAATGTAATGCGGCTTTCTTTTGCCATATGTGTTGTAGTTTCTGGATTTGGAACATACCTTTTGCTCGTTGTCTGGTGTTAATATGATGTTGTATCGGTTGACTAAAACAGTTGTCGTCTTGGTATTCCAATAGTATCGTTATCTTGAAGATCTGATCGACTTAAAGTACTCTAAAACTGTTTTCCGTTTGCTGCCTCTTATTGTTTTGAATAAGTTTTTGAGCTGAATTTTGAAGTTTATTTATCTTGTTGATGTGAGTTGTTGCCGCGTTTCCCCATGCAAGTATACCATACCTTATTTTCGACTCTAGTAGTGCATAATAGACTTGTCGCAAAACGTCCTCAGAAGCATGGTATCTCAAGTGAGAGAGTGCATAAAGACCTTTCTTCAGTTAATTTCGTAATTTATTTATATGTTTATCCCAAAAGAAATGACAATCAATAACAACACCAAGATATTTGTAACTTTCAACTACTTTGATTAAGGAATGGCTATGAAAGCAATTCCAATGTTTTCAGGAAATTTCAGAGTGTTAGATAGCTTTTTTAAAATAGTTGAGATAATCACAATGGATTAAAAACCACTTGCACACAGCCATTCATAGAATTCGTCTTTCACGTAAAATTAGCAATTAATGTAAAAACAGCATTAGGGAATACAGAACCCAATATTTTGAAACCCTGGAAGAAAGATATAAGAGTAATCCAACCATTCCTCAAATTCAAAATACATTATCGAATTTTAGTCAAAGAAATCTTTCAGTGACCTCATTTAGGGATAAATTACTCAACATTATAGCTGATTGAAATAATTTAGAGATTAAAGAATTAGGCGATAATGCTACAAACTAAGAAAAAAATGTGGTAAGGAAAATGAAGGATATTTATATTTTATATATCTTAAAAAATGGTCTTAACGACAACATAAAATAAACTAGTTTGGCATCTCAACCTTTATCATTAACAGAAGTAGCAAACCTAGCAATAGAATTAGAAAAAGCTAATTCTAACCCACTAATATACTACAAACACAACACACACAACACAAACAGATTTAACAAGCAAAACTTTAATCAAGGAGGCAATGACCGTAACAGATTCCGAAGAAACATGAATCAAAATCATTTCAACAACAACATCCAAAATCAAGCAACCATAACCTCAACCAATATAATAACTGGAACAATAACCGAACCCAAAATGCTCAATGAAACAATAACCAAAGGCAACATCAAAACCAACTCAGAAATACGAGACAGTTAATACGGTTATTACATAATGAACAACAAGAGGGAAACTAACATGGCTTGGAATACACGAATATTCCAGACAGCCAAAATTAAAAGTATATAGAATATCGGATAGCAACACACCTTTCATTGTTGCAAAACATAAAACTAAAAATATGAAATTTTTAATAGACACGGGTGCAGACATATATATCTGCAAAATATCAAGTAAGCTAGAGAATGAAGAATGTTACCCAGAAGAAAAATGCAAACTCACTGGTATAACCAATGAGGAAATACATTCCTTGGGAACATTCGTTCTCCATCTCCAGTTAAGTGAAACTATCTATCTACATGAATTCCAATTAGTAAATGAAAAGTTTCCTATAGAAACAGATGGTATCTTAAGTAGAGTATTTTTTTACAAAATTTCTCTGCCAAATAGATTACGAAACATTCACGACATCATAAATAGCGATGAAGAAAAAACAATAACATTGCCAATGCAATCAAAACCCTTACATGTACTAAGAATCAAAATAACTGCAAGAACAGAAATGATTCAACCACTTAAACTTCGTTTAACTAATGACACACTTATTAAAATAAAGAAATAGCGCCAGGTGTACTTTTAAGCAACACAATACTACCAAAAAATGGCATGGCGCATATCAAATTGGTCAACACGAACGCCAATGAAGTAATTTTAAACAACGTTACCTTAGACACAGAACCACTTGATAACTATGACATACTGTCATATAAATACTCTAAAGACGATTATGCATGTTCAATGACGACATAATAGAACATTCAAAAAGCCAAAAAGCCCTTACAACGCACCACTTTTACTAGTACCAAAAAAATGTAACCGACAAAAAGGAATGGAGAGTAGTAGTAGACTAGAGAAAATTAAAATAAAAGACGTACTTGACAAATAAGGTAGATCAAAATGGTTTTCAACTTTAGACCTGACTAGTTCTTTTCACCAAATAAGTCTTCACAAAGACTCTAGACCACTTACGGTATATTCTACCAACAACGGACATTTCCAATTTAAAAGACTTCCATTTGGACTAAAAATATCATCCAACAGCTTTCAAAGAATGCTCACCATCGCTCTAGCTGGATTATAATCCGAAGCCTTTTTATACGTAGACGACATCATAATATACGGTCGCAGTCTTAAGCACTATAACGAAAACCTAGTCCGTGTTCTTTAACGACTCAAACACTATAACCTAAAATTTAACCCCGAAAAATGCAATTTTCTGTGTCCTGAAGTAATTTACTTGGGACATCTCATTACAAGTAATGGCATCAAAACTGACCCTGCCAAAAACAAAACGATTAAGGAGTATCCAACACCTACAAATGCAGATGAAATTAGAGGATTCACAGCTTTTTGCAATTATTACAGGAGATTTATTCCAAATTTTGCTGAAAATGCACAAAACCTTTATGCTCTCTTACAGAAAAACACGAAATTTAAATGGGACACAAATTGTGAAATAGCTTTTGATACTCTTAAAAATAAACTCATTGAACCTTCCATATTACAGTATCCAAATTTCGAGCAATCCTATCACAAGCCAAAATTGGTGAAGACCTTCCCATATCATACGCAAGCAAATCGCTGCAAAAACATGACCTTAACAAACCTGTAATAGAAAAAGAACTACTCGCAATCCACTGAGGTATACAATTTTTCCGATCATATCTATACGCACGAAAATTTACTGTCGTCACTGACCATAGATCATTAGTATCCTTATTTTTACACAAAAATCCATCGTCAAAAATGACTAGAATACGTGTAGACCTACGCGAGTATGACTTTGACATAATATACAAAAAGGTAAAAA
This sequence comes from Philhelius pedissequus, assembly GCA_910595825.1. Classification (NCBI taxonomy): domain Eukaryota; kingdom Metazoa; phylum Arthropoda; class Insecta; order Diptera; family Syrphidae; genus Philhelius; species Philhelius pedissequus. The sequence goes on from OU343160.1 coordinate 165,371,525, forward strand.
TGAATACAAACGCAGATGCCCTTTCCAGAATAAAAATCGACTCGAACATATTAAAACAAATGATACCAAGAGAAATCGATGAAACCGTAAAAAAACATTAGTTATCACAAGGGGCATGTCCAAAAAAATGAATATGGACAACAACAAAGAGAAATGTAACTCTCGAGTGAATCCAGCGCAAATTCAAATCTGGGAATGCAAATGCATTAACGACGTCAAACATATAACGACATTAAAACTTAATATTGATAAAAATGCTAGGAATTCAAAAATAAATATTGATGAACATTTTGTGCACGTGCGATGTAGCGGTAAATCGGCGAATCCAGATTCGAACCAGATAAAGCTTGCATCAGACATAAACAAAGATAATAAGTATACATGTACGGGATCTAACGATAATTCAGCGACACTAGAGTCGTCACTGAAGAAATTAGTATCCAGAACGAATAAAGAAAATATAAACGAGCTAGCCCTTCGAAGCAATGATGAAATATTTAAGCATTTCGAAAAAGATGAATTCAAAGAAACAAAGATGCAAAGATAAAAATAAATGGCCAGAATCCTAAGCTAAAGATAATAATATATAAAGCCCCAAAACAAATACTTGATGATTTAACTAAATACAAACTAATCGATGAATTCAATAATTTTGCACACGGAGGACACCTAGGCATATGGAGAACCCTTATAAAATTAAAGCAAAGATACATTTGGAGAAAGATGAATCAAATGTTAAAATAATTCATAACGAATTGTGATTCATGTGCAAGAAATAAACAAATAACAAATACAATAGAACGGCAAATGATTACAGACACCCCAAGCAACTGTTTTGAAGTGGTGTCAATTAACACAGTCGGACCTCTAAGAATATCAAATAATAAAAGATATATTTTAACCATGCAATGTGAACTGATAAATTCGCCGTCGCATATCCAATGACATCAAAAGACGCAACAACTACAACAAAGATTTTAGTAGAAGAATTTATTCTTAGATATAGACATTTTAAGATTCTAAAATCAGATAAAGGTACAGAATTCAATAACGAACTTATGCGCAACGTATTTTCGCTATTAAAAATAAAACAAACATTTTCCTCCCCATATCACCACCAAACTATAGGTGCTCTTGAAAGAAATCATCGGACACTTAACAAACTTTTATTATCAAGTGTCAATGACAATGAATGGGACAAATGGGTTCCATATTTCACGTTTCCATACAATACAGCTCCACATATAGACACTGGGTATTCACCATACGAACTCGTTTACGGGAAATTACCTTACTTACAGGCAGATACCCTAGATAATAATACAAAAATTTATGAATACGACGGCTATGCTCATGAACTGAGAGTCAAGTTACGCTATGCACTTCGCAAAGCCAGATAAATAACCATAAAACAAAAGAAAAAAGAACAGCAACGGGAAATAAGAAATACAACAATAGGTTAGATTTAGGAATAGGTGATTTAGTATTACTCAAAGTAGGAAATAGAAAGAAAAATCAATCACCTTATATTGGTCCATTCAAAATATTAGAAAAAAAGGAGTCAATTCAGTTATTGATAAAAATGGAATAAGTAAAGAAATACATAATAACCTTCATAAACCTTATAGACCAAATTATGAATTACAATTTATATAAACATAATACTTCACATCATTAAATAAATCTTTAAATAGCTTAACATAAGCAAATTTTAGCTTGTAAGAATAAATTTTTCAAATTATGTCTAGTATATAAATTTTCAAAATATATTTTTACCACCAACATTTTTCTTAAGGGTGAGGGTGTAGTGTATCCCCTTATGCGCCGCCACTGCCCATTTAACAAATGAATAACAAAACTTGTAAAGTGCAATCGAGTATGTTAGTCATAATAACGGGTTTTCCAATAAGAGGTGTTATTTTGAATAGCCCGCTATTTCGGTAGCTGTCACTTTTGAAGCTGTCATTTTTTGACATTTGACAAGTAGAAACTACGCTATTAATAAAAATGGAACGATACACGCTTCAACAACGCATTGAAATTATTAAAATTCACTATAAAAATGGTGAAAATTTGGCAGAGACGGTTCGTAAAACTAAAACATTTTTGGGTCGTCGTGAAGCACCTTGTCGGACCGCAATACAGAAATTGGTGGACAAATTCGAGCTGTTGGGACAAGTTAGTGATGTGAAGAATAAAACCCGTGCACGTCGCTCAAGAACAACTGAGAATATTGCTGTTGTAGCCCAAAGTGTTGAAGAAAACCCAGGTTTGTCCATTCCTCGTCGTTCTTTGGAATTAGGCATTCCACAAACGTCATTACACCGTATTTTGCATAAAGACTTGGATCTTAAGGCTTATAAAATACAGTTAACACAAGAACTCAAGCCGGCTGATCATCAACAACGTCGTGTCTTTGCTGATTGGGTCCTTGAAATGCATGAAAATGAACCGGAATTTCATCGAAAAATCATCTTGATTGATGAGGCCCATTTCCACCTCGGAGGCTACGTCAACAAGCAAAACTGTCTCATCTGGGGCTCGGAAAACCCAAGAGTTATTGTTGAAAAGGCTCTACATCCTCAACGCGTGACTGTTTGGTGCGGTTTATGGTCCCGCGGGGTCATTGGACCTTACTTTTTCGAAAATGAGGCTGGAGCAACAGTTACGGTCAATGGATTGCGCTATCGAGAGATGATTAATGATTTTTTATGGCCTGAATTGGATGGTATTGATCTGGACAACGTTTACTTTCAACAAGACGGCGCTAAGTGCCACACAAGCAATGAAACCATCGATCTTTTACGGGAAAAGTTTCCGGACCGTGTTATCTCTCGAAGAGGTGATCACAATTGGCCACCGAGATCTTGTGATTTAACACCTTGCGACTTCTTCCCTTGGGGCCACGTGAAAGATAAGGTCTACGCCAACACCCCAGCGTCGATTCAAGACCTCAAAGATGAAATTCGTGAGGCTATCGAGGACATAGGGCAGCCACTTTGCGATTTGGTTATGGAAAATTTCATGAAAAGGATATGGTCCTGTAAGCGTGGTCTTGGCGGCCATTTGGCTGATGTTGTGTTCCATTATTAACGGCATACCTTCCTCTTTATAATGAAATAAACATCCGATCATTTATCTCCAAAAATGCCATTTTTCTTTGAATATCAAAATAACACCTCTTATTGGAAAACCCTTTATAACATCTGCATTTTACTCGATTGCATTGTTTCTCGCTCAATAGTAATAAGATCCTTATTTAGATTTGTAGTCAATAGGAAAATAGAATAATTTTGAATCTGAATTGAATGCGTAAAAGTAAGATAGAAAATAAGTATAACAGTTAGACGAATTAGTATATAATTAATATTTAAAACCAATAAAAAGACACTTGTAATCTTGAATACTGAAGATACAGTCTTTTGCTTTAAGTGACGGCGAGTAATCGCCTAGACCAATATAGCGTGGTACGCTCTTATACCAATATAGCGTGGTGTGCTTAATATACCAAAAATAGGGTACTTCACACCACACTTTCGCTTGAGATAGACTCCGAGCGCTCCAAAACACGCGGGGTTCTCAGCGTCATCCTCCTGCTATCAACTGCGCCTTCATTAAGACCCATAGCGAGCAATTCATAGACGGGCTCATCCTTATTCAACCTATTAATATATATGTTAAAAAAAAAACTTTAAAAAAACACTTGCAACCAAATGAAATTGAACCACAAAGAATTTTGAAATAATTGTACCAAAAAGTAACACCCAGCTAACCCCTTCAAACTCCAAAAAAAAACTCCAGATAAAATATATTTCTAATCAACATAAAAAGAGAAAAAAAAATCGACAACCACGGATATTCAAATTACGAAGTTGAAAACTTATGAACCAAATCACCTAATGCTCAAAAATCAACACCCAGTTGATTGTATTTTAGACCACAATCAGTAAAAAAACAAGAATAAGATAATTTTGGTTATCAGGAAAAAAAAACAATTAATTTATTAATACACTATTTATCTCAAAAGGTACACCCAGTTGATTGATTAGTTTAATCACACGAAGAATTAAGCGGATTTGAAAAAAACGAAAACACTCTTTAATAATTTTTTTTATAATACTTCAGTCCTATCAAACTGTCTTAAAACTTTCACACGACACTGTATCAAAATATTTTCCAAACTCTAAAGCCTAGTACGCTGCTGATGCGAAAAGAAAATGTTCGGTGGTCTCCAATAGGAGAGCGAAATGCTAACGAAAATCACAGCGGAAAAATATTTGCGGAGAGTTGTGGTGTAAGCTTTCAAAAAAAGTTGACAAGTTGTAAAAAAAGGAGTTTTGTCACCAAATTACTTTTAGATGGAATTTTTTTGTCACCAAATTACTTTTAGATGTAATTCTTATAAAATAATTCTTTGATATAAAAATGGTTCTAGTTACTCAAACAGGATTTAAAATAAAACTCAGAACCGTTTAAATGATCCAAATTAAGCAATTACTTTTGAATTTATAAACTGATTTATCTGCCGATTTGATAAAATTTCTATCAATTTTAAGAAAATCAGTGAAGTTGGGAGGTAAACCACTCTAAAATTCGAAAACTACGTGCTTCATTGGGATGGTGTAAACGGTTCTAATTTATGGTTTCGTACCAATTCCGGATACCATTTTCAAGTCCAAAATTTATTTAAAAAAAATATATGTAAACGAAATTTGGTGACAAAAAAAATACATCTAAAAGTAATTTGGTGACAAAACTACTTTTGGTTTTGTTAATGCTTCCTTTGAAAGTATGAAGTTTTGATTCTAAAAAGATATCGCTCGCCTTTGTTGGATAACCCGTTCCAAAGATATAGTCCAAAACCAATTCACTGTTCACCTTGAAAAACATGATCTGAAAATACCTTGGAGTGTATCTTTGAAACGGGTTTTCCTAAAAACTTGGTTGATACCTTTTTGTAATATACTCTTGATACTCTCAAAATCAGCATCAAAAGTTTTTATGTAGAAGCCTTATTGCAAAAAATCAGTCTTGAAATACGCATATTTAAAATGATGTATGCGTATTCGTAGAGCTATTTTTTTTAATACAACTTCTTTGCAAAAAATGTTGATGCTTCCTTTGAAAGCATGAAGTGCTGATTCTAAAAAGATATCGCTCACCTTTATTGGACAACCCGTAGGTAGTTTCAGATTATATATTCCAAGAGAACAGTGAATAGCTTTTGGAATATATCTTTGGAACGGGTTGCATTTTCACTTGTTCATCAGTGAGTTTTCTTAGTGTGTTTGTAATTGACCGCTCTGCTACGCTGCGAATGCTCTTAGATCGATTCCCATTTTAACTATAGGCCTTGCTTCCTCAATTAATACCAAAATCGAATGAATAGTATAAATGCATGGCCTTATATGTCAAATCCAATTGACAAGTGACCAGCTTGCAAGCAGCTTGATTTGCTATCAAATCCACGAGCAGGGCACCTGCCATACGATGGTTCAATTACATTAAAAAACTTCGTCCAGAAAAGAAAAAGAAGGTAGCGATGGCAATGCGAGGTAAGTGATTTGTCATCATCTTCTTTCTATCAACACAACAAAGGACTAGCGAGGTCATCACCAGAAATTGTAGACTAAATAACAATGTCCATCCCGTGCCGATTTTCACGAAGTAAACATTAAACAGATTGTCTGAACTTTAGAAGTAAATTCTGGGATATGGAATAAAATCGCCAATCAATGAGATCGGAAAAAGGCTTTCTAAATAGAGGTGGGTATCGTTTAAGATGGCCTTTTTGCAACCAAACATTATTGTGGTAACGATGATTTCCTTAATTGTCGTTGGTGCAGCGGAAGGCCGTTTACCTTTGGCTTCCGGCCTGGATACATCTTGTCCCGACCAGGTCGGAAATTCATATTCGTACTGCCAGTAGCGCACGGTCGATTTGATTTCTTCTTTGTGGAAACTGAGTTAATTTATGTGTTGAAAGTATGGATTTAGAAATGGTGAGTGTTTTTTAAATATTTGTATGGTGTCAAAGGTCGCATAGAATTTAAAAGTCGGAGTAAGAAATGTATTTTAAAAATCATGACATGGACAGTTAATTGCATAACAAACTACTGAATCTTGATTATAATATTTTTATTTAGTAGTCACTTAAAATAAATTAATTTTAAAAGGACACAGGTTATTTTTAATCTAAGCACTAGCACTAGGTATGAGAAAAGTCGATAGTTGGTTATAATAAGCACTCAAAATAAAGGTCCGCTATATCTTGTTCGCCGATAAGATATGTGAAAGGTGTGCTTCTTTCCAACTTCCCATTTCCATTTTGCAGATTTAGTTTAGTCGATTTTGAAATTGGTTTTGATACAAAAATTAGAATTGAACTTATTTCGAATAATTTAATACAGAAAATGCACAGAAAAACCAGACACTAGAGAAAACCCAAAGCCAAAGAAAAATCAAATAAACAATACAAGAGCTTGAATTTTTTTTTTATAAAAAAAAAATGAAATGTCAAAATTTCGCAAGCAATTAATGTGCAGGTCAATTAAATTGAGAACGAAAAGAGTGGAGAATTGTACTAAGAAATCTAGTACAGCTATCCACTAAAATTACACATTTCGTCGTTCAGCAGCGTACTGGAAAAAGTAGAGCGAAATTTTTCGTTCATGATTTCGTCGTGTCATTTTTGTATGGGATTTTTCGTTTCGCATCAGCAGCGTACTAGGCTTGAGAAAACACGAATGGGAGAAAAATTCGTCGCAATAAAATGAATAATTCCAATAGTCACCCTGTATATGGTCACACGAAACCACCAATATTAATTAGAATTTAACAAAACATATCACCAGAATGTAAACAAAAAAAATTACCAAAAGAAGGTAGAACTTCTACAATAAAACAAAATGTTTAGATAGCACTAGATTAGACACAAAAAAATTATATAAAACACTATTAGAAGAGTCGATATATGTACGTTTTCAATTTTCAAACAAGAACAAAAACAGCACACTTGATAAATGGAGAAAAATATACCTTTTAAGCCCCTTATTTAAAACAAATATGTATGTATGTATTAAGAAGGTAAGAAAAATTAGGCAATAAAATATGAATATGCATATAGGTATATACGCAATAAAATATGTATGTAATTTATATATGTATGTAAATGATTGAATAATTAATTAAAATGAATTGTTAAAGAAAAAAAATGTATGAAGTTACTTTTCATATACAAAACAAATGTATGTATGTACATATGCAGGTAGGTATTCACACGCTCCCAATTATAGGCTTCAATTATATGTGCACATATATATCTGGGACTCAATAATTCCACCAACTATAATTTATTATTAACACAACTCCGGGAAGAAAATTAACAAGAAAAGTAAAAACGAACGAAATATATGCACAAACACTTCCCTTATAAGTTATCAACAACACAATCAACTAAAACAATCACAACACCAGGTTCTTTTTTGTAGGTTATCTAGGGATACAAATTTTGTTTCACCGCGCTTTATATTAATGTTGTTTTTCTGGCCCCACGTTAGGCGCCAATTGTTACAATTTTAATTCACGACAAAAACAATTAAATTTATCAGAACGCATAAAGAAAAAAAAACCGAATTGTGCCGGCACAATTTACTTTAGTTAAATAAAAAAAACGAAATGCCAAACCAAGAGAATATGGGATGGGCGAATTAAAAGTGGTAAGTATCAGCGACAATAGAAAGAAGAGACAAAAGTTTTATTAAGGGTATTTTCATCAAGATCGTCAGTTCGTAAAACTCTTGGCTTGCCAATGCCTACTTAACGGAGGTTTTTCCATAGTTGACGGCCGTTTGTTGTTAAACTTAGTTGTTGAGAAAAGTGTATGGATTTGGTGGTACGTATTTCCAAAACGCCTCTAATACGAAGTTAACAATACGTACGCCGTAACTCATCCAATCGATAACTTTTCCAAGTTTTATACGCTTGATCTCGTTGTTCCATAAGTTGTCTTATGTTACGTTTAAACCATGGTTTATTGTTTGGTTTAATAGTTTTCGTTCTTAGAGGAACATGATCAGCAAAAAGGCGAGTGATGTTTTTGGTTAAAAACTCTATCTGATCATTGCAAGACGGTATGTACAAAATTGTATGTCAGTTTATTTCTCGGGTTTGTTCATCTAGTTCCTGAACATTTATATTATAAAATCACGAAAACCGAATTGAGTAACTTCGTAATCAAAGCTAAATCGGAGGGTTAAAAAGATCAAATCGTGCTTTGAAAATCCATTGGCTGAAAGCTGGTTATAAAAAGCTACTTCATTGATGCCACTTACAAAAATCAGATCAAGTAATGTCTAAAAAAATGAGGTGGAGAACTTGTGTTCATCGGTCTTAAGTTGTAGGTTCGTATATTATCTATCAGAAGATGAGGGTTCAGCAAGTTGCAATTAAAGTCTTAACAAAGAACAATATTAGGAGAGCTCAGAGAGATTTCTTCCAATAATGTTGGGGGTGGCCGTGGCGCGATAGTTGTGTGTTCGCCTGTCAACCTCATGGTCACATGTTCGATCCCTATCCGTAGTCTATGTGCTCTTATTTTCCATTAAAAACCAATTCTAAAAATAAATGTCATACAATGTGTTGCTGGTTTACTCATTACGTGCTCTTTAGGCATAGAACTAACAAAATGTGATTGAGTAAAACTGGTATACCGATAGAATATGACAAAGAATAAAGAAATTAATGCGAATTATAAGGGACATAGATAAATAAGACACAGAAATTTTTCAGCATTAGTTCAGCCGCCATCCATGGAGATAAAATCTGAGACAACAACCATCTACAGTCTCAGAACTTCGCGCCACACATCTTTCCTATCATTCTTTCTCTTCCTGAACCGCACACTCACGCTCGCGCTGTGTTGTAACATTTAAAGAGTAGTATAATCCCTTGAATTCAATATAAAAAAAAGCAGTGGTGAGAAATATATGTATCTATTAGGTCTATAAACAGCACCTAAAAGTAAATTTCTTTTCCTACCTATAATATTAACGAGTAAATATTCTATTAGGCTATCGGTAGCGGCAGAAAGTTTAAATTCACTTTTGATAGAACTCTTAACATAAACGCCTCCCCCAACACAGTGCTTCCTATTAAAGCGAAAAACACGATAACCCTCTAAGCAACAAATATTATCACATAGATCATGCTTCAACCACGTTTCGGTCACACAAATAACATCCACGTAAGAACCGACAAAAGTATCAGTCGATCTCGTACTGTGGAGGTGTTAACACGTTTTCGGCTTCCCAGTTTTTTCCAAATTAAATTTCGTGTGTGCGTTTAAGTATAACATTAAATCAAGATTTCTTAAGTGGTGCAGTAGCACAAAGAGTGGCCGACCGAGAATCCGATGGTCGCCAGTTCCATTCCCAGCCGGCATCAGAACTTTGCAAGTTTTTTTTCACAACCGTGAAGTGGAAAACTTTATTGGTTGGGAAAACGAGCAAAGGAGGAGGAGTTAAAGCACCGGCACATCGAAATGTGCCCTAGGGCCAATGAGGCCAACAATGGCATCAGCTGAGGGAACATCGAAAGATGTTCCACTTACAAGAAGTGATTCTGCAGCAACAATATCAACAGCAATAACAATAACGGCAACATCATCCGATGCTAACCAGAAGCGCAGAAAGAGGATCAAGTGCGCACCAAATTTGGTGAAGAGGAGATCCACGGCCACCTCAGCAAAGCTGCCAGCTGGGGTGAATACGTCGGATATAGACGAGACGTCAGAGGCAGCAAGACACACCCAGCTAGGCACTTCACCCGAAGAGCGTATTGAATATATGTCTGAGGAAGGAGAAGGGCACTTCACGACGGGCGATAGTACTGCCTTCGTAAACCTCTCCACATCAGAGGCGTCATCTGACGAGGACGAGGAACAAAGAATGGTCGCTCAAATTGAAACAGTGGAGGCAGAAATCCAAAGTTTGAAAAGCCAACTTAAGGCCAAGCTAGAAGCGCGCGGAGCGAAACAACTAAAAGAATGCGAGGAACAAGAACAACAACAGCAAAAAGAACAATTACAAAAACAACAGCCACAGCAGCAGCCAAAACAACAACGGCAAAAACAACAGCGACAGCAGCGGACACAAGCCCAGAAACAACCGCAACAAAAACAGCAGCAGCAGAATCAAAAGCAGCAGAATCAACAGCAGCAAAAAAGTCAGGCTCAGCAGCAGCAGCCACAGCCGCCGATTACGAAAAAAGAAAAGGTGCCACTCATAAATATTTATAAAATGGAGTTACAGGATACCATAAATCTGTGTAAGTTGGCCATAGGTCAATACTTTACTATAAAAAGATTAAATAATGATAGGCATGCTATCCATTGCTTCACACTGGAACAGCACAAAAAAATTATAGCGTTGCTGGCGGGAGAAGCGAAGTCTTCCCTTCTTCCTTGTTCAACTCTCACCCAGCAGCAAACTGGATAGTTTGAGGAGTATCTCCGTCCTCAACTACCAGGTTGAAACTTGGGTCAAATTACAAAGGCGCGGCGACATGCTTCAATACATGCGCTGCCAAAGGTTCGGCCACGCCGCAGCAAACTGCGAAATGCAGTCACGCTGCGTTAAGTGCGGAAAGAACCACAATGCACATGAATGCAAGTTAGGAAGTGAACGGGTCGAAGATAGGACCCAGCTTAAATGTGTTCTCTGCCGAGGCGACGGACACCCCGCTAATTATCGGGGATGCCCGACGTTTCAGCTTATAAAAAACAATAAAGCAGCAAAGCAAACATCAGTGGTAGAAAAGCGTCCAACAGTGCGCCCTCCTACAACAAGGCCCGTCAACCCCCAAATTTCTTACGCTCAAATGGCGTCAGGAAGGCGAAGCACAGTACAGCCTACACCAAAAGTCACCCAACAGGCGACCTAAGGCCAAATAAGACCAAATAACATCCACGTAAGAACCGACAAAAGTATCAGTCGATCTCGTACTGTGGAGGTGTTAACACGTTTTCGGCTTCCCAGTTTTTTCCAAATTAAATTTCGTGTGTGCGTTTAAGTATAACATTAAATCAAGATTTCTTAAGTGGTGCAGTAGCACAAAGAGTGGCCGACCGAGAATCCGATGGTCGCCAGTTCCATTCCCAGCCGGCATCAGAACTTTGCAAGTTTTTTTTCACAACCGTTAAGTGGAAAACTTTATTGGTTGGGAAAACGAGCAAAGGAGCAGGAGTTAAAGCACCGGCACATCGAAATGTGCCCTAGGGCCAATGAGGCCAACGATGGCATCAGCTTAGGGAACATCGAAAGATGTTCCACTTACAAGAAGTGATTCTGCAGCAACAATATCAACAGCAATAACAACAACGGCAATATCATCCGATGCTAACCAGAAGCGCAGAAAGAGGATCAAGTGCGCACCAAATTTGGTGAAGATGAGATCCACGGCCACCTCAGCAAAGCTGCCAGCTGGGGTGAATACGTCGGATATAGACGAGACGTCAGAGGCAGCAAGACACACCCAGCTAGGCACTTCACCCGAAGAGCGTATTGAATATATGTCTGAGGAAGGACAAGGGCACTTCACGACGGGCGATAGTACTGCCTTCGTAAACCTCTCCACATCAGAGGCGTCATCTGACGAGGACGAGGAACAAAGAATGGTCGCTCAAATTGAAACAGTGGAGGCAGAAATCCAAAGCTTGAAAAGCCAACTTAAGGCCAAGCTAGAAGCGCGCGGAGCGAAACAACTAAAAGAATGCGAGGAACAAGAACAACAACAGCAAAAAGAACAATTACAAAAACAACAGCCACAGCAGCAGCCAAAACAACAACGGCAAAAACAACAGCGACAGCAGCAGACACAAGCCCAGAAACAACCGCAACAAAAACAGCAGCAGCAGAATCAAAAGCAGCAGAATCAACAGCAGCAAAAAAGTCAGGCTCAGCAGCAGCAGCCACAGCCGCCGATTACGAAAAAAGAAAAGGTGCCACTCATAAATATTTATAAAATGGAGTTACAGGATACCATAAATCTGTGTAAGTTGGCCATAGGTCAATACTTTACTATAAAAAGGTTAAATAATGATAGGCATGCTATCCATTGCTTCACACTGGAACAGCACAAAAAAATTAAAGCGTTGCTGGCGGGAGAAGCGAAGTCTTCCCTTCTTCCTTGTTCAACTCTCACCCAGCAGCAAACTGGATAGTTTGAGGAGTATCTCCGTCCTCAACTACTAGGTTGAAACTTGGGTCAAATTACAAAGGCGCGGCGACATGCTTCAATACATGCGCTGCCAAAGGTTCGGCCACGCCGCAGCAAACTGCGAAATGCAATCACGCTGCGTTAAGTGCGGAAAGAACCACAATGCACATGAATGCAAGTTAGGAAGTGAACGGGTCGAAGATAGGACCCAGCTTAAATGTGTTCTCTGCCGAGGCGATGGACACCCCGCTAATTATCGGGGATGCCCGACGTTTCAGCTTATAAAAAACAATAAAGCAGCAAAGCAAACATCAGTGGTAGAAAAGCGTCCAACAGTGCGCCCTCCTACAACAAGGCCCGTAAACCCCCAAATTTCTTACGCTCAAATGGCGTCAGGAAGGCGAAGCACAGTACAGCCTACACCAAAAGTCACCCAACAGGCGACCTAAGGCGCCGGCGGCACAGGCGGATATTATGGGCATTCTGCTGGCTATCCAGGGCCAGTTGACTGGCCTCCAAAACCAGATCAGGGGGGAGGCGACTAGGCTGGATTATCTCTACTCTGTTTTGCCGAGCTTAACGCAACTTAGAGGTTAAGGGCGCGCTGCTGGGGAGGCCCTTTAAGATCCTAGCTCTGAATGTAAATTCACTGATTAGGACCAGATCCAATTGCTTAAAGACATAAGTCCAGATGTGTTTATGGCTAGCGAAACTAAGCTTAACCAGAAAAATAAACTGACTAACAACAATTATAATTTCGTAAGAAGAGACCGACCCAACTCTACTCAAGGAGGATGCGTCGCAATCTTTATACGTAAAGGCATTAGTCATAAGGTAATATATAATAGTGATGTGCGAAAATTTCGGACGTTAGAGGCATGCATCATATGCATTCATCTCTATTGCTGAAAGACGCAAGGCTAACAATTACTGACACTTTGGGTCAACGACCAAGAAATTGTTTACGAACGATCGAGTACGACAGTGACCACTGCGGATTCGCCGCCGTTATACAACTTCCTAACGAGCTTATGGAGTTGGATGAGTATGTGCCTGTGCATACTTACAATTACAGGAAGGTGCGCTGGCCACGCTTCTCCAATGCCTTATTGAGTGAATTACGTTCAAATGGTATATCCCCACCAAATGACAGGAGCCTAACAAATACTGAAATCGACAGATACTTAGAACAAATTGACGAAACGATTCTACGAACTATGAACAGAAAAATACCGAAATACAAAGAACGTCACACAACTGACATGTACCGTAACGTGACAATTGACGCACCTCACAGACAAAAAAGTGGACTTCTGAGAAGATCGAGCTCATCTTCGATTCATAAAAGAAAAAGAAGTTAGCAGGAGTCGATGGTATATCCAACGTTGTACTACGACATTTGCCTCAAGAAGCAGTTGACATTTATACCACACTGATTACCAACGCGCTGAATAATGCATATTATCCAGTGCAGTGGAAGACAGCTGTGGTACACCCTCTCCCAAAAAAGGGAAAGGACAACTCCAATCCGGCGAATCTCCGATTGATAAGTCTTCTTCCAAGTATCAGCAAAGTATTTGAAAAGGTTATTAATAGAGCCCTGTTTAAGTAGGCGGAATACAAAAATATTATACTGGATAATCAGTTCGGTTTTAAAACGGGACATGGCACAATGGAGAAGGCCTTCGACACCGTATGGTTAGAAGGTCTCTATCTGAAGCTAACCAGACTAGGTATAAGTAAGCCTCTATTGTGTATGCTTTATGACATGCTAAATGGTAGAAAGTTTGTTGTCAAGAGTGGCAATGTAATTTCTACCGCAATCTTTAATATTAAAAATGGTCTTCAGCAGGGAGCGGTTATATTCAGCATTTACACCAGCGATCTGATATGTAGTCTAACTCAGGCAATTGCGTACGCCGACCGACGGTCTAATTGCGTACAGAACAGCTAATACAATTGAGGTCATTAAAAATCTTTTGCAGAGTGACTTCGACAAGATTCAGCGATATTGTGATGACTGGAAGTTGAAAATCAACTTCCAGAAATCAGAAACTATTTTGTTTAGGACTCCGTTGTCTAGCGCCTCAAGGGATACTAGAAAGAACTGGCGCAAGCTGGTGATCGTAGGGCCACATTGACATCCACTGGCGAGTAAAAGTGTAGTAAAGTATCTTGGCATCTGGTTGGATCAGTACCTGTATTTCGACAGACATATAGGTGCTGCTTTGGCCAGGGCTAGGGGAGCCTTTGCCTTGACAAAACGACTGTTTTATAGCAGCCGTCTTGACAGCAGGGTGAAGGTGATTTGTTACTTGGCCGACATCAGGCCGATGATTGCCTACGGATGCCCGGTGTGGTTCAACGTTGCCCCATCTCAAATGGAAAAGATTCGGGTGTTTGAGAGGCAATGTCTTAGACGTTGCCTTGGATTACACAGAACACCAGAGTCGGAGTACACAAGATATTATTCCAACCAGGTTCTATACAACGGAGCCAACATAAACAGAATAGATAATTTTTTGTTTAAGCTGATTCGGGGTCACGTTGCAAGAGCGATGTCCTCAACTAATAGCTTAATATTTGGGGCTTATTACCCCAATAACGAATATTTTGAGAGTGCGCGGTTAAGTGGTTACATCCCTCCCGAGGCATTCCACTATTCAGACAGTCGAGGGCTGATACAGGATAGAATGGCGGTTCCGCTTATCTACCACGTCAGCAGTAAGACTGTAGATAGGCGACTCCTGTATGGTCGAGACGTCATCGCTGAAGGTGGAGAGGAGCGCCTTCGGTTAAGTAGGACTGTGTCCGATCGGGACCGAAGGGATAGGGCGAAACAGGAGAACCAGTTCTGGTGGCTCTCTGAACAGCATCGTGGAAATTAAAGTCGATTTAGATGGTATGTCTTGGCAGACTTACATACATATAGGGTAATTAAGTATAGGGAACAGTCGGGGTGGCACCAAAAAAAAAATTAAAAATATGTATGCGGATGCATATGTGCATGTACCTGCGTAACTGTACATGTATGTGCGTACGTATATGTATGTACGTATGTACATTTATGGGTGGGTTGCATGTTGTTGTGTGTCTGCATGCATATACAAAATAAACAAAAAAAATTTAAAAAAACCAAAAAAATGCTGCTGTGGCTGTTCTAGTTTTTAAGTAGTTTTAAGTGGTTTTTGGTATTATTAGGTATTTTAGGTAGTTTAAGTTATTTTTAGTTAGTATAAGTTAGTTATATCTAGTTAAAATTATTTTTAGTTTATCTTTAGATAGTTTTTAAGTAAAAAAAAAATATAAAATAAATAGATTTAATTAAAATAGTTTTTAAGTCGAAAGACATTAGTTCTAAGAGTTATTGTTTAATTTAGAGCGCCCGTAAAGAGTCAGTAAATTAGTTGTAGGTTATTGATAAGTAGGCTAGTTTTAAACATTTTTGTCTAGCTTTAAGATAGTTATAAGTGAATATGAAATAAAAATGAATTGACAAAAAAAACCGACAAAAGTATCGTGAAATTCATCAATTTTCGGAAGCAGGCTTTGCACATTAATGTGACAAATTCGAAGTCCGAATTTTTGCTTGTTCAGAACTCGAATCATTGAACGCAAAGATTGGGTACATGACATAATAAACTGATAACTTGATTAATTTAATTTAATTTTTTTAATTTACTTTAAAAGAATAACAAGCAAATAGAGAAAAAAATATATAGAAAAAAAGGAATATTTGAAAAAAAAAATAATAATTATAGTAACAGAAAAATAGAAGAAAAATATACAAACAAACTAATTATCATCTGGCATCTTCTTCAAGATTCTCAATGCAGTCAATAGGAACAGCAGGATTACTTGGATTAGCTTTGACATAAACCACTCCACGAGCAGAGTAAACAGTAGATATATTTTTACATTTTCTAAGTTCGAGAGCGCGTTGCATTATACATTTATTATTTTGTTTCAAGCTTTCACGTATATAGTTTGCAGATACAGGGACAGGTTAAGAGGTGTTGTCAATAACAAAGTTGTTTATTAATTTTTTTCCAGAAGTTCGTGATGCACGTCAAAACATAGTTTTTGTCATAAGGTGAATTAAATTTAATTTTAATCGCAGAGTTCAATAAGTTCGGTTTCGGGCGAGTACGGTAAATGTTGGACAGAGTTGGTGGCTTTATGATAATGTTATCACAAATAAGATTGAAAATAGATTTTAAGATTTCATGGGGTAAGAACGGAATACCAAATATGAATGCATCTCTCGCAATGACTTGATTTTCGTAGTTGTTCATATTTTTTTTAATTTATTTAGTTCATCCAAGGTGAAATCGAGATTATTGTTTATATTATCAAGTTCGTTGGATTTATCATTAAGCAAAGCCTTTGTGTTTGTGCACTCAGCAGTGACTTTGACGAGTGACGTTTTAAAATTGTTCATATCGGTGTTGAGATGTTAAGATTTTAGATTGATAACTCGGTTATTAATATCACTTATGCTATTTTTAATTTCTTTACTTTCACGGCCTCACTCCTCGGTTGTTGTTTTTTCGGAATCATGAAGTTTTTTTAGACAGTAACATAACGATGAACTCGCTTTGTCGACGAAGGTTTTCGTCTATCCAAGCCTTATCGTCGAACCCCATAGGTTTTGAAATGGGATACAGGCAAAACCGTTTTTTGTTTGCGATTGAGTGCGGTTTCGATCAAAAATACTTTAAACAATGTCACCAAAATCAAAGTACGTCTACTCAGCGGCTCATTACTAAGAAGTAATATTCTATAATCAAACTAGTAGTGTCCGTCCAAGTTTTTTGCCTACCTTTGGCGGGAGAGAAAACTAACCATATTAAAAACCGACGGCCCTGCTTACTCACACATCACTCTCCCATGTTTCTGCTTCGTCATCCATACTTCGCCGACCGCTGGTTTCACTCTCAGGAGTGGAAAATTAGATGAATGCATTCAGCCGGAAACCCAGTATTTCGAATACGACAAGAAAAGTTTTCGAAAACCAAAAAGAAACTCGAGGTAATCACGCTTAGTTGTCCCCTCCGAAATAAAAATATACGATGCAATTTGCAGTGAAATGTCAAAATAAATTACTAAACAACAACTAAAGAGGAGATTGTCCGTATGTAATTTTTAATTATTTCTTTTCTTAGTGGAATAAAGAATAACTAAACTATTTATATCTGCACCTCATTTCGACCCCAATATCTTATGGCAGCCATTACTTGTAGATCAGCAGAAATGTGACCACCTCTAGGAGAACCACCGATATTGGATCGGATAATGTTTATGATTTTAATTTAAACATATTGGCTTTTGAAAACCTATATTTTCGGCCGAAAGATATTTCATCCCGTTCCATGGGGTTGTAACGTGGCTTATAAATTTTGGACTACATTTAAGTAATTTATAAAGGAAATGAACGGAAAATCACAAAACAAAATAAAATTGCAATTCCAAACTTCAAAAGATTAGAATTGATATGTCAAAATACAATTAAGAGGACTTTAAATAACGTCTGAACAGCATGAAACATGCTGTTTAAGTTAAGACACATTTAAGAAACGTTGCTTAAATGAGAAAATTGCTTATAGATACGGATATTGAACTTAAGTGTTGTTTAAAGCCGTCTTAAGGTTAAGCAAGATTTAAAATTTTATTATAGATACGGCTGTAAGCATTTAGCTTAAGACGTTTGGACAGAATATAGCATTTTTTCAGAACACTATATATTCAATCAACCTATTTTTGTTTTCTTTTCAACAAATTTAAATTTTAGTAATTCAATCAGAACTTATTCTCTCCCGCTTTCTTGCCTTACATCGGAACAGCAGATTTTCATTAACTCTATCCGTTTGTTTAATCCTCTAAAAAGCCATGTTCGAGAGTCAGGTGGCACTGGGTACTTTCGCAGGGAACTGCTATCTTTTTTCAGTAAAACTTTGACCTAGCTGATTTTTATTACCTATAATTTTTATGTATAGTCTCTTTTTAGTATTTATTATGTAATTATTATTATAGAATATTTAAATCGTATTATTTTTGAAAATGTTGTAGCTTTAAGATAGTAAAGTCTAAAATCTAAACATTAACTTTATTACCTTTTGAATTAATTTGCTTAAACCTCAATGTAAAATATGACTGAATAAAAGAGTTTTAATTTCTTAATGTGTATGTTATTAATAAATACATAAATAAATTAATTAATTAATTTATGCTTTTAAGGTAGGTTAGATAAAAGCAAAGGATGAGTGTTATATTTCGACATTTTCATTACCATACACGTAGGTACGTGTAGGAATCTACTTTTATATTAAAACAAAGTGAAACACAATGCTTTTTGCCCTATCAAATATGACAAACTTGTACATGCAGTGAACGTCCAGTATAACGAATTAAATAATGCACAGTTTCAATTCGTTAGAACGATCTTAATTTTTGCTTTGCTTAATAATACTAGAATATAAAAAACAAGTGATTTTTAGAGTGAAATGTGTGTATTTATTTATAAGGAAATAGAAATTAAATAGTAAGTTATTTACTGTATTTTCACTTTATTTTTTAATTAACTGCAAACACAATCGATCACAGGAATACTTCGCGAAATGAAAGGCCTGGAAATAAAATCGAAAAACCTAATAAACTAAAACAGTTAATTTTCCTTTAAAATTACATCAATGTATGTATAGCTGACCATAAGAACCAGAAAATAACAAAAAAGTACACTCAACAACATTTGTTGTTTTTTTTTTTTTTGAATTTAACTATATGCCTGTAAGACATAAGGTCTTTTAAATGCATGAATTGCACTTCACTAGTTTGGCACAGTGGATTTGAGAACCAGGCCCCAGCATGGGGATCGAACCCACACGTCTAATTCAGCAATCAAGCACTTTACCTACTGCGCCATTACCACCCAAGTTGTTACTAGAAGAAGTAATGATACATACAAGAAATGACAATATCGCAGTTAACTTGCGCCTGCACAAATTTCCCAGATATTCGTTATACATAGCGTAAATTTTTTAAACCATTCGTTATATAGAACCATTAATGGAAAAGAAAAAATCATTCGTTATATTAAAAATTCGTTATATCGAGCATTGGTTAAACTGGACGTCCAATATTTTAGTATATGTAAACGGTGATTTTTTAAGAGCTTGGTTTTTGAAAATTCAAAAAAACACAGAAACTTGTAAAAAGTGAATGAAATTTTTATTTGGATCGATAAATAAATTTCTGCCATTTACTTTTTAAAAATAATTTCACTTAAATGTTGCCCGCGCCTACGCTTCAGGTGGTCCATTCTGAAGGTCCAATTTTGGCAAACTTTTTCACACATTTCGGCCGGAATCTCACCAATGACGCGTTCAATGTTGGCTTCCAAGGCAGCAATCGTGTTTGGCTTGTCCCCATAGACAATAGACTTAACATAGCCCCACAAGAAATAGTCTAACGGGGTCAAATCACATGATCTTCAACTGCTCACCAAATTCGCCTCTCAATTGATGCATGGTTTCGCGTGCAGTGTAGCATGTGGCACCGTCCTGTTGGAACCACATGTCGAAGGAGTTCAATTCTTGCATCTTCGGCACAAAAAAAATCTGTTATCATCGAACGGTACCTTTCTCCATTGACCGTAACCCTGCGGCCTTCATTGTCCTTGAAGAAGTACGGCCCAATGATGCCGCCTGCCCATAAACCGCACCAAACAGTGCATTTTTCGGGATGCATTGGTAGCTGCTGAATTGCCTCTGGCTGCCCTTCACTCCAAATACGGCAATTCTGCTTATTCACGTATCCATCTAGCCAAAAATGAGCCTCGTCGCTGAAGACCATAAAACGGACGTAGCTTGCGAAACACATTTTTCACAGAGCACGAATTTTGATAATAAATTTCAATAATTTGCAAACGTTGTTCAGGCGTAAGTCTATTCATGATGAAATGGCGAACAATACTGAATCGAAATGTCAAATGTTCGTGGAATTTGTCATGTGTGATCTGTCAAAAATATAAACGTCAAAAACCAAGTAGCAAAAAAATCACCCGTTATAAATAAATAATTATAAAAAAAAAACAAAAGTTAAAATCAGGATCGGCTTGCGCCGCCCCTCGTAGCCTGCTCCATCCAAGGTATGGCCCTCTTGGCCACAGGGTAAATACACCCTTATTCATACCTAATTGATTTATGTAGTTTACATAAGTTATGTATGTCAATTTCATTACTTATTGGACTATATAACGGATAACGCGAGAAAAATCAGTGACATTTCTTTTAGTGTTTACATATTCAATGTCAAATTGATATGCTGATAGGAATAATTCATAACCTATTTGCTGTGATCATAGGAATACCTCTTAGTTCATTCGATATATAATTCCTTTATTGATTTGATAGTGAAAATAATAATTACAAAGAAGAGGCAAACTGTTGGACCATTCGTATGACACCTCCTGCGCCAAAACTCTCTGACTCACAAAGTAGAAGCTACCTAATTGTTGAGTAACATATTATGTAATGTGACTGCATATAAGTATATAATACCTGAACTTGACTGTGCAACTTTCCTTATAGTTTAAATTCAAACACCTTATGAAAACTACATATTGCTTGTACTTAAGCAATCAATGCCTATATTAGCCGTATTTTATTTTCCCCGTGATCCAGATCAGATCATCTATTTATTTGCATTACAAGTGAGATTGCCGGGATGAAACGCAAATTTTGTGGACTAAAGGCCGTTAAAAGCTATTTTGAATCAATAATTCAACAAGTCCAATTAAATATAATGCTAAGTCTTCTACTTGGCTGAGTAAATTCAGTAGTATATATAAATATATTATTAAAAAAAAACACCTTCTTATTAACTATGTCTGGCCAAGGACAAAATCTTCCAATTTTAATGATTAAAATTTTAATCTTGTTGGATATAGTTCACATTGTTTTTTGTCAAAAAATGCAAGAAAGTTGAACTGAACTTAACGAAAATTGCGTATTGGTAAGGCGCTCACTAACCAACTGATGAGTCCGAGTGAGATTGCCGTGATGAAACGCAAATTTTGTGGACTAAAGGCCGTTAAAAGCTATTTTGAATCAATAATTCAACAAGTCCAATTAAATATAATGCTAAGTCTTCTACTTGGCTGAGTAAATTCAGTAGTATATAGAAATATTAATATTATTAATATTAAAAAAACACCTTCTTATTAACTATGTCTGGCCAAGGACAAAATCTTCCAATTTTGATGATTAAAATTTTAATCTTGTTGGATATAGTTCACATTGTTTTTTGTCAAAAAATGCAAGAAAGTTGAACTGAACTTAACAAAAATTGCATATTGATAACGCGCTCACTAACGAACTGATGAGTCTAAGTGAGATTGCCGGGATGAAACGCAAATTCTGTGGACTCATCAGTTGGTTAGTGAGTGCCTTACCAATACGCAATTTTTGTTAAGTTCAGTTCAACTTACTTGCATTTTTTGACAAAAAAGTCCAAGTGAGATTGCCGGGATGAAACGCAACTTTTGTGGACTAAATGCCGTTAAAAGCTATTTTGAATCAATAATTCAACAAGTCCAATTAAATATAATACTAAGTCTTCTACTTGGATGAGTAATTTCAGTAGTATATAGAATTGTATTATAAAAAAAACAGCTTCTTAATAGTAATAATAATAATAATTAATATAATAATAATAATAATAATAAATGATAAATAGGTATATTGGCAACTGATTTTAGCTTAGTTCGGCTCATTAGATGATGCTTCAGATGGAGGAATTAAACGATTTTTTTGGCAATGCGGAAAATTTTCTAGAATGGTATTTTTGGACTTAATTTATTTCCACCGGAAAATTAGTTTCTTTCATAGAAAATTAGTTTTTTCTACGAATTTCAAGAATGTACAAACAAAAATAAATAATTAAATACCTACCTACCATTTTTACTTCCGATTATAGGTACTATAAGGCAAGTTATGCATTCGTATAAAAAAAATTGTAACAATCAAACATTACATTACGATCATAGAGAAGCCTAAAAAAGTGATCGCCAAAAAATGTCTGTCTGTCAGTCTGTCCATCTGTATGTATAACGAGCTACAGCCTAAACGGCTTAAGCGATTACCTTCAAATTTGGTATGTGTGATTATTTTGGCATTCCTCAGTGGCGAAATTGAAATTTTATTTTTAGGCCTAAAATAACGGTACCTGCCATATGGTTTTGAGGGAAAATCTCATTTTCCTCGAAAACGGTCCCAACGATTTTGATTAAGAAATTTGAGAATTTTTTTATTGGTAATAGCTATCATTTGATATGAACAAAGCTTACCATAAAGGTCTATTAACGGTACCATTAATATAACGTTTTTTTTAGTTCTTGGCTTTCTCGGTAACGGTGCATTTCTGTCAAATTTAATATCTGAGAAGATCTAACAAGCTAAATTAATTTTGCATATCAACATTTTGAATAACTTTTTTTTAATTAAAATTAATTATTGATTTTTTTTTTTGAAAAATCAATATTTTCAAAACTAATCAAAAAAAAATTATTTTCACATGTACATTAATAGTCTGTAAAAAAATTGCATACCAAAATTTCAAAAGAATTTGATTTAAAAAAAAAACGAAAAATAAAAACAGGATTTCATCAAAACCCGTCCTACCATTTGCGAGATACTTTTTCTATAAGATTTTCACTGATCCGTGGCATCGGATAGCGTTCTTATTTTTTTCGAAAAAATGATTAAAGTAATGGTTTTGGCAGTTTAAATATGTTTAAAAAACGATTTTTGCCCCCTATACACCATTCACTTTCATTATATACATGTATGTACTTGTACATATTTACATTATTACCCTCCAAATTTACATAATTAAAATCCATTTAAGTAAATAAACCTATGTTACTATTCCTTGAATCATGGATTCGACAATTCATTATACTAAGAATCGAGGTAATATTACCTTCATGGGCTTTAAACCTGCATAGGATAACTATATAGGCTGGCTACCTACCAACAACGTCTGTGAGTAACACTAAAGTTGTTAGCTACAAGACCAAGTTTGTACGATCCAGTCGTGCATTTTATTTAAACTTACAACAAATGGTATTTATGGTAGTTCTAACATCCAAATGAATAAACATTGGCTAGAGAAGGCTTAGGACTATTTCCGTGAACTAAGTAGGAAATGCTTATAAAATAGAATTTCTGGTATTTGAAATTTACATATTTAGGCTTTAGTTAAACCATGAAAGACGGTGGTTTAGTGAAGGAATAAGAATTGAAAGTAAGAACAAAATTTACAGGGATATAGAATAAAAAGAGATAGAGTTGATACTTATTGTTGTAGACTTGGTTTGTGGATTTTGGATTTTTTATTAACTGGAAATTTTAGACCGCAGGCTATCTTTCATTCTATGGTTTAGTAAAGCCGTTAACTAGTGGTGGACTAAGCACTTTTTTTTTAATAGGGCTGTAAGTGTTGATTGAAAGAAAAGTAAGTTTCTATTGAAAAAATTCTAGAAGCATTTTTTTCAAAGTATTAAAATATTAATAAAGAATTGGAATTATTTTTAAAAATCCAACAAATTATTTATATATGTACCTTGTATTTCAAAATCTTATTGAGACTAATACATAATTTAAGAAGGTATTTTTATAATTTGAGTTTAAATAAAATGCACGACTGGATCGCACGTACTTGCGTCATGTTCGATCACAATATATGCTAAAGATTCTTAATAGTAACGGCTAAATGTATTCTTAAAGTCGCTTTTCACTTAATTTTGTATCCAATAAAAATTCTTAATTTTTTTCAAAAAAAAAATTGGTTTGAACATTTCAAACGCTTAATAATATAAATTCAAAACTAAATTTCAGAAAAAATTGTCCACCCGTTTTCGAAATTTGAATTTTCAAAAAAAAAAAAAAAAGATTTTTTTTTTCCAAAAATCCAAGAAAATATTTTTCGAAAATTTTGAATTGCAATACTATTTAGAATTTGAAGGAGCTCCTATATAAAATTTGTATCGAAATCCGTTGAGCCGCTTATGAAAAAGTCGGAAATCAATAAAATGGTAGTATGGCAGGTACCGTTAATAACAAAATATTTTAATTTTTTTTAGCCAAAATGCAGACCATACCCAAAGTAGTACACACGCCATTATTTATCAAAATCGTTAGACCCGTTTTCGAGATAATTAAGATGGTAGAAAAATTTGTATGGCAAGTACCGTTATTTTTGGGGCTAAAACAATGATTCAAAAATCTATTTTGGACAATCACCTAAAACGCCTAAGCACCAAGTTTGAACCAAATCGGTTCAGAGGATAAGGCTGTAGATCTTTCTACAGACAGACAGACAGACGGAATTGCCGGACACACTTTTTTGGTGTTCTCTATCATCGAATATTCAACTTTGATTAAAATCTCGAGTTCGATTTTTTTTTCCAAATGCAAAACTTGCCCTATAGTACCTAAATCGCACAAGTAATTAGTTGAATAAATGTGTTTTCTCAACGTAGGGAATCTATAAAATTTAGTCCGAAGGCCTTTTCTGAAGGGCAAATCCAAGGCTTGTGATAACTGTAGGTGAAATATATATATATAGTTATACATTATACATACATATTAACTTTTTTATTATTTACATATTTTATTTTCCTGCATGAGCGTGGGTAAATGAAAAAACTTTGTTTTCTAGTTTTCACATATATAATTTCAAAGTGCTCTAGCGGCAAAACGGTTTGATCAAGAAAAGTTATTAAGGTATTCATTTCATAGAGAATTTAATTAAATTTTAGTAAATTTAGACACATTTCTAATTACGAGCACAGTTTTTGAATTGTGAGTGAAAAAAGTCGAGAAAACGGGTTTAAAAAAAAAATAGGCAAATGTTGCCCTTTTTTCAAACAGTTAAACAATTGATTGAGGGATGAATTTTGTGGGAAATTTAGTTTACTTTATTTTATAGTAGATAATTGATGCCAAAAATGTACAGTTTTTGAGTTTTTGGCAAAAACTTGAAAACGGTCGATAATTTTTGTTGTTCTATGCGATTGTTTTTTGGGGGATAGTGAAAGGGCGGAGGTTATTGGTTGTTTAATTAATTTTTTTTTCTGTACCAGTAATACCTAAAAACATGTCAAACATTTACGACTATCCAGCTTTTTGTAGGGTAATCTTCTTTTTAGAGTTCCGTTTACTTAAATAATTCAGTTATCTCCGACAAGAAGTGACGAAATTAATATGGAACTAATATTATACCGATGAAAATTGTAATTTTCAGGTTGTTTGCTTATTAACGAATGAAAATTAGCCATCGGCCGAATGTTTGTGCGGTTAAAATGCATCACTTTATCTTTTAAAATGATCAACTGGGCGTGCGTCATGTTGATGACGTCGGCTGACGGTCTTTCCACCGCTATACGGGCGGCTACGCTACCTCCCGTACTATTTTGAAAATCGCATCCTTAACCAATTATAACCTTTTCACACAAGACCCAAAACACAGTTTTCGTAAAATTATCGGTTTTGGCTGAAAACCTAAAGCGAAAACACAAGTTTTCCCATAAATTTTTGATAAACAACTCGTTTGGATAAACTACAAGTTTTAAATAAACCTGTTGTTGGATTTGTAAGATGAAATAAACAAACACACCTTGTGAGACATTCAGTGATCAATTAATCGTCACATAAATAGCTGACGGGTTGCTGCCAGGAAAAACGAAATGAACAGCTGTCTGGGGTATTTTCAATTTCAATTCACAACGTATTCGTTGTTGTCTGTGGTGCCAAAATAGTTAAAATGCCAAACGAAAACTTGTAAATGTTCAGTGTGAACGGTTTTCGAGTTTTGTAAACTTTTTGCTGAAAACTCGGTTTTGGGTTTGGTGTAAAAAGCCTATTAAGCTTCTGACAACATGAACCTAGTTTAACCCTACACCTGCACACATTACTATTGCAACTATTCTTTCAGTGATTCTCTATACACATGTTTGCTTTTCAACTCACTCCTAAACAAACATAAAACTATACAAGAAAAAAAAATAACCCGCAATGCCTCCGGGTTATAAGGTTTCTCGCTGGATAGAACAAATTTGTTTTCTTTCCTCTCCTTTCATATACTGTACACTGTGTTTGATACTTCTCTGTTCAATACACGCTTTCTTATGGATTAAAATAACGCGATGTTCACCGACTTTTTTTTGGTGAATTTATATGTATCCCTCAGTAGTATATATTGGTAGGTTCTGGCGTTCGTAAAGTGGTGCAAAACACCACATTTCTTGTGGTTTTGACTTGATTGACAGTTGGATGTTCCAATTGTGGTTAGGGTGTTCCAATTGTGGTTAGGGTGTTCCAATTGTGGTTACGATGTTCGGATTGTGATTATGATGTTCCATTTGTGGTTTAGTTGTTTATAGTTTTATTTTTATATTATGTTTGATGAATGGTCTATTTTTAGAATTTATTTTGACTGATAATGGTTACAAACGGTATAGTTCATAAATTGGTGCAAGGCACGGTTTTGATTTGATTGACAGTTGGATGTTCCAATTGTGGTTTAGTTGTTTATAGTTTTATTTTTATATTATGTTTGATGAATGATCTATTTTTAGAATTTATTTTGATTGATGATGGTTACAAACGGTATAAGTTGAATTGATTTTCAATTCAAAGGTACAGTTGATTTTTTTCAAAAAAGAAGCGTGTAATAAAAAAAAAATGAAGTGCAATATTTGTAGTAAAGTGTTTTCGCGAGATTATACATTGAAGCGTCATATACAAACTATGCATGAGGAGATTTTAAATCATTGCACGGGTTGTGGCAAAAGATTTGCTAGGAAATACAAATTGAAGGAGCATATGTTAAAATGTATAGTTTTGGTTGAGCAGAAGAGAAAAAATGATGAAAAATTACTTGTGACATCACTACCTACATCAACATTAATATCACCGTCGGAGTCATCATCATCGTCATCAAAAATGATATGCAATGTGCGTAATATTGAAATTGACAAGAAACGATGGAAACAGCATCAGCGAAGCAGTGTACATAAAATAAAAGAGCAAGTGTTCTGCGGTGATAACGTTTATAAAATATTGGCATCATTTAAAGATCGAATTGTGTCATATTCCGTCAAAAATGAAAAAGAAGACGATTTGGGCGTGAATTCATTTTTTGCAAGGAAGAGAGCGAATACTAAAAATCTTTTGCAAGAAAAAGTCGTAGAGAATGGTTCAATTAAATTCAATTTGGAATTATTCACCGAATTTGTGAAGATTAATAATGAGGATGATATGAACTTTGATGTAAAGTCAATGATGACACGTATGCGAACTCTTCTTGCATTTGATAATATTGAGCAATTAATATCAGAAATGGAGGAAAATATAATGGAGCAGCTGGAAGAATTTCAGGAGCGAGACAGTGGATGGACTTTGATTAAGATAAAAGCATTAGAATTGAATATAAATAGATTTCAGTGTTTGAGTGGGTTAAAGCACTTCAAATTACCAGCTTTCATTAATAACAAAAAGGCTGTTATTAATATTCAAAACAATGATATATACTGTTTCAAATGGGCTATAATATCAGCTGTGAATCCAAACTTGTCGAATGCTAATTCCCCATATGCTTATAACATATCAGATATAACTAGTGATTGTATTCCCATTGCTAATATGGTTTTAAATTTTAAAGACCTTGTTTTTCCTTTGGGAATTGATCAGATATACAAATTTTAAACACAAAATGATATAAGCGTAAATGTTTTTGGATACTCAAATGAAGAAAATAGTATTGAGGGTCCATACTATTTGACTAAAACTGAAAATCCGATTCATATTAACTTGTTATTTTTCGAGGCTAACGCAATCTCTCATTACGATTGGATAAAAAGTTTAAGTCGGCTTCTACGCGATAGGATACTTAATGCGAAAGAGAAAAAACTATACTTTTGCAATAGTTGCTTACATCATAATTACAGCGAGGAAAGTTTGCAGAACCATAAGAAAGAATGCGGGGGTGTTGTTACACATATGTCAAAGGAAGGAGAAAACTGTGTAAAGTTTTCAAAAGTTGAAAATTCTATCAATGTGCCTTTCGTGATATATGCAGACTTTGAGAGTATTTTAGTACCTGTCAGTACTTGTCTTCCTGATCCAACTATATCATCAACAACAACAACTCAACAGCATGTTCCTTGTGCATTTGCGTACTACATTAATTGCTTCTTTGATAAAAGAAATAATTGAATGAGGACATTTACTGGTATGTTATATTTTTATTTTTTTTTATTTTTTAAATATTCTTGTTTTTTTTATAGGGCCAGATTGTACGAAGGAATTTATTCTTAGTTTAAGTGAAGATATTCAACGTATTTATGCTGATTATTACAAATATGCTGTTCCGATGAAAGATCTCACACCGCAACAAGAATGGTGTCAGGAGAACGAAGAGTGCTGCATATTATGTGAGAAAAAGTTTGTAGAATTTGAATATAGAGTAAGAGATCACTGTCATATTACTGGTGGATATAGAGGACCTAGTCATAACAGTTGTAATTTAAGATCAGGTCTTCCCAAATTTATTCCAATATTCTTACACAATCTAACAGGTTATGACAGTCATTTGTTTTTCTCTTCATTTAATGCAGTGGAGGGAGAAATAAAGGTCATTGCCTTGAATAAAGAAAAATATGTATCAATATCTAAAAAGATACTTGTAGATGGAAAATCAGAGACCTACTTTGAAATGAGATTTCTTGATTCATATCGCTTTCTGAACGAAAGTCTTGACTCCCTATCACAAAATTTAGGTAAAGATGATTTTAAATTAACAACATCATATTTGAATTGTTATAAACAATTCGATTTATTTAAACGAAAGGGTGTGTTTTCCTATATATTAGATTATATTAATTCATGGGATCGCTTAGAAATGAAGTCTTTACCGGAAAAATGTGATTTTCTTAACAAACTAACTGATGAGGAATGTTCCGATGAGTCATATGAAGTTGCTAATAAAATGTGGTCATATTTCAATTGTAAGAATATGATGGAATACATGCAAATTTATTTACAAAGTGACGTTGTTTTGCTTGCCGATATCTTTGAAAATTTTCGAAAAATATGTCAAGAAATTTATAAATAAGATCCCTGCTACTATTATACAGCACCAGGCTTATCTTGGGATGCAATGCTCAAAATTACAGACATTGACTTGGAATTATTAACCGAATTAGAAATGTATAAATTTTTCCAAAAGGGTGTTAGAGGTGGCTTAACTCAATGTTGTCATAGATATTCGAAAGCAAACAACAAATTTATGAGTTCATATATGCCAAACTTACCTTCATCATATTTGATGTACCTGGATGTTAATAATATCTATGGTTGGGCTATGAATCAAACTCTTCCCTATAGTGGTTTTCAGTGAGTGAGTGATGTTGAGCAGTTTACCAAAAATTATATAACATCTTACAAAAATAAAGACATTGGTTACGTTTTGGAGGTTGACTTGGATTATCCCAATTCCTTACATGATGTTCACAATGACTTACCATTCTGCCCAGAAAATATTTGCACTGCGGGAACCAAATCTAAAAAGTTGGTAAGCAGCTTTTGTGATAAACGTTAATATGTTATTCATACAGAAAACTTGAAGCAAGCCTTAAAACACGGTTTGATATTAAAAAAAGTTCACAGAGTCATTCAATTTAAACAATCAAATTGGCTTCAAAAGTATATTGAATTGAATACACACCATCGTAAGAAAGGCAGAAATACCTTCGAAAAAATTTGTTTCAAATTAATAAATAATAGTGTCTATGGTAAGACAATGGAAAACGTTGATAAAAGAACTGATGTTAAAATTCTTACATATTGGGATAATATTGGTAAAAGAAAGGGTGCACGGGCCCTAATAGGAAAACCAAATTTTCACAGTGTATCTATTTTTTCTGAAAATATGATTGCTATACAAATGAAAAGGATAAGAGTTGTCTATGATAAACCTCTTTATTTGGGTTTCGTTGTCTTCGAACTTTCAAAATTACTTATGTATGAGTTTCATTATGAATATATGAAAGTAAAATTTGATTACAGGTTGCTTCTTAATTATATGGACACAGATTCTTTCATAAATACTATAAATACAGACGATTTTTACTCTGATATCTTGACGGATTTAGTCACATATTTTGATACTTCTGACTACAATCCCTTGAATGTGCACAACTTTCCGATTGTTAATGCAAAAAAATAGGTATGTTTAAAGATGGGAATAGTGGAAAAAAATGGTACAATTTGTTGGCTTACGTGCAAAAATGTACTCCTTTACAATTTCTGATGGTACTTCAATTCAGAAATGTAAAGTGATCAAGAAGTCTGTTACAAAAAGACTAACTATAGAAAACTATAAGACCTGTTTATTTGATAAGATCTCTATTTATAAGAATATGACTACTTTTAGGAATAAGCTTTATATAATTTATACACAAAATTTAAATAAGATGACATTGAACTTTGAGGATACAAAAAGATATATATGTAAAAATAATATAAGTACTTCAGCTTGGGGACATTATAAAATTGAATATGAAAATCAATAAATGTATTACAAAAAGTGTGATTGTTTCTTTTTATTTTTAAAAAATATCTACATATAAAATCCTTGTGAGGAGGTCAATGATAAATTTTTTATATAACTACGGGAATCTACACTAACAATAGGTGCCACCACGCTAACCAATGACTTTTTATCATTTTTATTATTAAAATGTGCCCTATAAAAGCAAGCCATCATTCAAATTACCACAAGAAAATTATCACTATGATAACAATATACAAATTGTATAGGTATGAAAATGTTTAAATAAAAAATTCCATTCATGATAGTAAACCATTACAACAATTAAGACGCCTGACAGTTCCCTATACCAATGTAATGAGAACATTATCATTGCAAAACCAACGTTCGTTAAAACGGAAAAAAATACAAAAAAAGAACGTCTCCAGCATTAAAACTTGTGGTTCCAAACATAAAGTGGGTCAATCAAAGGAACAGAGATTGGCCAAAAGTAGACAACTTTTCATTATAATCGGATAATAATAATTCTGTAAGGTATGGTTTTGTGAACTTGTATGAAGATCATACACACATAATAAATGTTCAATGAAAAAATTAATAACCTAAGACTAGATAAATCTGTTTAATCTGATCTGATATTTAAAAAAAACTCAGCAGAACTTTCAGAAGACAATTTTTTAAAGCCAATAACTAATTGCATGAATAGCATACACATAATAAATGTTTAGTTGGATATACAGAATTATTATTTAAAAAAAAAAAAAAAAAAAAAAAAACAAAGCTGATATGTGGGTTGTGGTTTATGTAATGACAACATCACTAATTAACCACAGTTTTGAAATAATATAAATAGGGTGAATTCATGTTCCTAGTGGACAGTACAAACATTAATTTGTTTTCTATAAGTACCCATCATGGATATTGAAAAGGAACTTGAAAGTATAGAGGAGCATAAGTTTAAAACAACTATAAAGGTAAATAACTTGGTAAAGGACTACTTATATGATATTGATCATATTAAAGTGGTGAATACCAAGTACGAAAAAAAGATGCTATGCATCTTCAAAGATTTTCAAGTAAGTAAAAAAACATCAAACAAAAATAAAGAATAATATAATAACTTTTTTTGTTTTTTAATAGATTTTTCTTCCGGATCGCTAAAGAAGCTTGTCGGATGATGCTATTGAGACAATAAATAGTTCACCATACACCCTTGCCTATTTAGGTCCAATGGGAAAATACTCGAAAATAAAAATTGTACCAAAAAATAAATAAAAAAAATTTTTTCTTTTACATATAATGTAACATAATTCAATGACTTTTTATTTAATAATTTTTTTTTGAATCAACAAAACTGCGGATTAAAAAACTATTTTCCAAGGCACAGCAACCAGCAGCGTAATGATGTGGGCATTGTATTGATAAGCAGTTGTTTTTTTGAAGAGACTTTGGATTTTCACATCCCAAGTCTTCAATGTTAACAACCTGGTACCAGTTGTCACCAAGGATATCTTCGATCCACTTTGTGTTCTCTACTCCTTTCACATAGATGACTGTAGTTATGCAAATGTTTTCTTTTAAAAAAATTTGCACACTATTAAAGCTGACTGAACTATCACTCCAAGCCAGATGATGATAATTGCATCTTAACCAATTTGCTTCTTTTTTTTTGTTAACTGGTAGTTTCTCAAAGGGGAACGGTGGTTCAATAAGAAAATGTTGATACTCGTTATAATTAAAAGTTATCGCGAGTTCTTTAAATATAAAACTATTATTTTCATTTTTGAAACCTTGTGCGTCTATTGTAATAAAATTTTTCGCAACCATTTTTTTAAATTTTATATTGTTTAAAAAAAAAAAAAAAAAAAAAAAACTTTTCAGACTGAACAATGCGTATGGGACGACTGCAAATTTGTTACTGATAAGATTATACGATTCGTTTTGTCACTCCAGTAAGAGGTGTATACTCAATTATACGTTCATGTATAAGTACGCAATATGCTGAAGTCTGGTCAGGGATATTCTTCGTTGTATAAAATTCCACTCTTATATCTATAGGTCCAGTTTTGATAGTTTCGTTTTGGTGTGTTACATCGACTACAATGATTGGCGCGAATTCTTGAAATCTTCACGCGATGAAATAGGTTGAGGGTCACGCATATAATAGCTCTGTTGAAATTTGATATACATATCGTATAAGATGGCATACTGATTACGATCAAGCTTTATATTGAGATCATCATACGGATATGAATCAGAGTTAAGATGCACTTTAACATTACTCAAATCACAGTGCTGAAATCCCTTTGCAAACTGGAAGACAATTAAAATAAACCGATGCCTCTCGCTTTGTGGAGAAAGTTTCACATTCCAAAAATTGTGTAGTCCTTGAGATAGTACAGGATTATAATGACAATCCCAACTTCGAAATGCCATTGTTAAACATCGTCCGCTATTTATTGTTTTGAGAATTTCCAGTTTTGAAAAATCAGCCAGTTGTATATGAGACATCTTCCATGTAATATTAATAATGTTTAATTTTATTTTCTCTTTATCATCAGTTGAAAAAATGCATCCTTATCAGATTTTGAACGTAGTAGTATGAGCTCATGCTTAGAGTTCAATACAATTTTACTGAAGTCCTCAGCAAAGCCCATGAGCATTTTGAGTGGTACGCAAAAATTGAAATACCCATTCTCTAATTTAAAATCGGTCTCTTCAAACCATCCAGCATTTTTTAACATTTTGCTTTTATTGTCATTTAATGAGACATAATTTTTAACCATCGTTGCTATGCCTAGATATCTTGTCCGATCTACTTCTATTCCATTAATTTCATATCGGATCTCATCAAAGAGAAATGCTACGCTATTGTTTTTCAATTTTATAGTATGTGATATTGTTCCATTATTCAGTGTTATAAATCCATCGATATATATGTAACTTTCGCTAGGTAGCACATAGATATCTTGATTCTGAATCGATATTCTTACTTCATCATTATTTTTAAATGATTGCAAATATGGTGTGTAGCAATGATATTCTTTTTTTATGATGCTCTCATCATAGACGGGCTTTTGTGAAACATTCAATACTTCACTCATGATTTTTTAGTAGGAAACCTAATGATTTTAAATATTTCTTATTATTGGTAGTTAATTTTTTTCTTTTTCGCGACGGTTCCTTCCAAACTACTGTTGTTGGTCGTGTGACTGATAGTGAAGAAGTGATGGAGGGTTTTATTTTAGTGTTATTTTTATTGTAAATAATCATTGATCCTTTGGTTTAAATGAAGCCTAAGTGTGATGGTTTCTCCACGAAAATTTATTAGATTACCGTTTTGATCAATAACTTTAACAGTTATTGAACTTATCTGTCTGGTGGTTACAGGTAAATAGATGACATTTTTGGGGATTTCATCTAGTTTGTATCCAGTTCTACCATTAAGCGAAAACTCATGAATGGTGTGTGCTGGTGCATTATTAATATATGATCCACTTAAAATGTTACATTCAATACGTACTGCATTGACTTTTGTTATGTTGATAGGCAAGTCTGATTCGTACGCTTTTCCTCCTCTTAACATTCTCTTACTAAAACCCAATAATGAACCGATGGTTCTATTTGCACTAAAGTCGATATCATCACTACAATAAATTTCTGTTTTCAATGTATTATAATTGGCATCAATATAAAATTCTCCACTTTTATTTATACTCTCATAATTTTTCTCCAAGTATGTAGCTATATCTTCGAATTCATACGAGCCAACTGGAAGTTCAATGAATGTGTTTTGTACATGAAACAAATTATTTTCCAAATCAACATTGGGAACAGTGTTATATGCATGAAAATCAACGAGACCACATTCGTAATCCCTATCCAAATTTATTGATGGAAAGTAATTTGCCTCCAGGTTTGAGATATTCCCAGTTAAAGTTAGCGTTATTGACATCTTAAGCGATAGGTGAACAATGAAATTAAAAGCATATTTTATATATATTTTATAAAAAAAGGTTTTATTCGTAAATATATATATGTGTGTGTGTGTGTGAGTGTGTGTATGTATGTATTATAATATATGTTTTTTATTAATCCATGAATTATGGTCGTTTGAAAATCCCAACCATTTTACTAGAACTTTGTTTCCGTTGGTATTAAGAATCTTCTCAACGAGATAACTAGTTGGATATCTAGTTTTCAACAGCTAAAACTCATAGACTCCTCCCTTGATCACATGGCTTTTATAGTCCTCCAAAATGTTTGTAGTTGGATTAGTATTTTGAATTGATTTGATTTTAAAAATTTCAGTCGTCCAATTTGGTGTGTAACCCTTTTCAAAAACATGTTTATATTTACTAATGCGTACACTGTCTCCCTTATGAAACTTTTTTTTATTAAATATTTTCAAGTTGTTGTAAACAGTTTTTAGTAACATATTTTCATTTGTAGAATTTAAACTGATTGGTGATATTTTAATGGTTCTATGTTTTGTATTATTGTACTTTTCAATTAATTGCTTATAAAAATGTATCCATTGATATGACCCATGATAACTAAACTCCTTCCACATTAGACCTTTAAAGGTTCTGTTGAAACGTTCAACTATTGATGCCTTTACGATATTAAATGTTGAATAATGATTTATCCTGTACTGCTTCATTAAAGAATGAAATTGTTTGTTGAAAAATTCTTTTCCATCATCAGTTTGTAAGTTTGCTGGCGACCGACGACTGTCAATAAGTATACTTTTCATCGCTTCACTGACACTAGAAGCAGTTTTAGTTTTAAGAAGTACAACCCAGGCAAATCTCGAAAATGTATCTATGATAGCGAGAAGAAAGCGGTGGCCTTTATTAAATTTTGAATAGGTACCCATTTCTACTAAATCTGCTTGCCAAAGATCATCGATTCCTTTCGTTATTACTCGACGACGCCGACGTTGGAAATATCTGCGCGCTTGTCTATGAAGCTCATCTACTAATCCTTTTTTATATTTAAATTCATTGCTTTGGTAAATCTCTTTGCTCAAATTTTTTCAAGATTCTTGGTTCCACCAATTGTTTAAACATATAATTTTCAAACCCTCTGAACCTATCTTCAATATAAGTGTTTTTATTTCATTGTTTAGGTTTTCGTTCAGCAACTTGTTTGATTTTATTTCGGATTCTAAATCTTTTATAACTTTTTCAATATCTTGAATATTGTTTCTCAAAAGTGTGATTTCTTTTTTTGATTTTAAAGACAACTGACTTAGACTTTTCGAGACAAATTGCTTTGACACTGCATCATTGTCTTCAATAGGGAAAGCTATATTCTTCAGTCGTTTAAAATGAAGGTTTATATTTCGATCACGGTCGAAATTAAATCCAATGGTTTTCTTTAGTCTATCCTGTCGTAATATATTATTATTAGAAAAGTGACCAAACTTGTCGACGCTCTTTTTGCTAATGATTCTATACAATTATATTTATACAATTATATTGCTTTCTTTAAGTTCTTCAATAATGGAAACAATTTCATTACTGTGACCTGTATGACCTGCCGACTGTGATGAAATTAAAAGTCGTAATCTATCGACGATTTCATTGGGATCATCCCAAAAAATATAGTTAGTCTTTTGTGGATTTACAGTCATGAGACCCTTTCCTTTATTGAGTGTTTTATCATTGTGTTTATCATTGAATAACTTTTTTATAATACTTCTGTACTTGTATGCTTTTCTTCCTTTTATTTGTTAGTTTTCATCATATTGACGTTTATGTGCACTTGTTATAATAAGAATTTTTTTGTAAATTTGCAAATCGGATTTATTACAGTTTCTAGATGGTGTTTTGTAAAACAAAAGCTCAAAGAGTCCGGGTGTTAAAGACCACATATGATCGTCTATAGAAATTTGATTTGATTTTAGTACGAATTCTTTATTACCAAATTTCCATTTAGCATTTGAATCTCTATGTGGACCATATAATTTATCCAATTTGTTTTTCTGTTCCAATGTTGTCAAGTTCAAATTTGTATATACACCACTTTTGTCAGTGTCATCATATTGTGAATAGAAGGTATCTTCATTACTTAAACCACTTGAATTGATTAAAATCGTCTCATCATCATCATCATCTTTTTTATAAGTATGATCAACCGGTGAGTTGCTCTTTTTAAGGGGTGTACTTGTATTACCTTTTAGATGGAATTGTAAAGGTTCAAGGTTGGTTTCTTCATTTTCACCATAATTATAACTAGGCTTTGAATTTTTAACGAGGTCTTTGAGAGGTTTAGTGATTGGCTTAAAAGTGTCTTACAAAAAGTCTGCTGCATCTAATTCTTGTAATTTAATACTATTTTAATTACTTTTTCCGCAATACATTTCTCGTGTTTATAACATCTCTTATTATTTTCTTATTCATTTTCGTTGATCAGATCAGCTTTTTAAATATCAGATCAGGTTGTTAATAGATCAGCTTTAAGATATCGGATCAGGTTGTTAACAGATCAGCTTTTAAATATCAGATCAGGTTCTTAACAGATCAGTTTGTAGATATCAGATCAGGTTGCTTACAGATGAGCTTTTATCAGATCAGGTTCTTAACAGATCAGATCAGGTTCTTAACAGATCGGCTTGTAGATATCAGATCAGGTTGTTTACAGATGAGCTTTATCAGATCAGATGTTTAAATATCAGATCAGATTGTTAACAGATCAGCTTGTAATTATTGGATCAGATTAACAGATTGACCTAGTCTCATACTATTGTATACTAATCAGAAATTGATTAATATTGAATATTTATTGTTGAATGAATATATAAAACCCTTTTCTATAACGACCCGCATCCATAGAATCGTCTTTGTTTATAACAAGAAATCCATATTTAGCCTTCCAACACTCGGTGCACATATTTAAAAAATTTTCAAATTTCATATCTGCACCCACATGATCGTTGTATATATGCTTCATATTCATTTCATCTTGTTAGAACATGATAATCATATTGGCATTATCTCGTACTAAGTGTTAAGGAATTCGTGTGTATGTTTGACATAAATAAAAACAATCAATGTTTTTATGACGCCCCATACAAAACTATGATCTAATATTGTTTTGTTTCTCACATGCAACATCATCGAAAATAATAATAGAATTATTTTTTGCTTCATCCGGTGGTAGAACATCTTCATTTGCAGAGAATCTATAAGATCCTATACCTTTTATAGGTTGTATTAATTGTTGTAGATATTGATACTTTGATTGATATAATGATTTTGAACATAAATAAATATTTTTGAACTTTACTCCATTTGGACTTTCTATTTAACCTATCATAAAATTTGTTTTCCCACAATT
This sequence comes from Philhelius pedissequus, assembly GCA_910595825.1. NCBI lineage: Eukaryota > Metazoa > Arthropoda > Insecta > Diptera > Syrphidae > Philhelius > Philhelius pedissequus. The sequence continues at coordinate 165,409,697 of OU343160.1, forward strand.
TGATGGTCCCACTATCAAAGCTCTTATTGTGTTTGGTAAAAGTAAACTATGTCTCGGTTTCGATAAACTATTAGTATTTGAAAAATGTCTGTTGCGGACAACAAGATCGTTTTGTTGTTTAATGAAACGCATCTTAATAATGAGTGCACACACATACATTAAAACCTACGTTTTTAATTTAAATGTTTTAGTCTTTAGTACTACGTTCATCAAACTTGATCACCACACTCAATAAAAATCAATAAGATAATAAAAATGGTAGTTTTTTATAAAAAGCCCTCCAGTATCAATCGAAACACAGTTGGAAGAGGACTAATAGATAAAGTAATTAACTCCTTGCCTGTTGAACTTCACCTACCAGACTATCAGTTTTGTGGACCCGGCACTAAACTTTAAGAACGTTTAGCTAGAGGGGAAAAAGGAATAAATTTCTTGGGCACTGCCTGCAGAGAACATGATATTGCTTATTCTCAATCAAAAGACATAAATAAACTACACGCAGCAGACCAAATATTAAGCAACAAGGCGTGGACAATAGTAAAATCCAAAGACAATAATTTTGCTGAACGTGCAAACGCTTGGTTAGTGACAAACGCCGCCATGAAGATCAAAGTAAAATTCGGTATGGGTAACAAGTTAAACAAAACGAACACGAAATCGATAAGAAAGAAAAAATGCAATACTGGACATAAACTTTTCAAGATGGCTGTAAAAAATGCAAACAAAATTTTGTTACAAGAAAAACCGAACAATATTGAGAGCGCAATACAGATCGCTAGGAAAGTTATAGATAATTCATTTAAAAGAAAAAAATCAACGATTCAAATTCCACGCATAATACCGCTTCCTAAAGTTGGTGGATTTTTACCTCTAGTTCCTATACTAACAGCCCTCGGAGCAATTGGAGGTCTAGCATCTGGTGGATCAGCTATCGTTAAAGCTATAAATGAAGCAAAATCTGCTCGAAAGCAATTCGAAGAAGCAAATCGTCATAATAAAACTATGGAAGCCATAGCAATGGGAAAAGGTCTATATCTGAAACCATACAGGAAGGGATGCGGATTATTTTATCATTCACAGCCAAAAAACTATTGAAGAACCTACTCAGGCGAGCGCTTACAGATATCGATTTGCTCAGATATACAAAATATCTACCACATTTTAGAGGTGTTTTTATGCGTGATACTTTACCAAGGCAACCTTATCCAATTGAATGTGGAATCGTTAATCTGGATTCTTCTTTCGGTTGTGGAACACACTGGGTAGCATATAAAAAAAACAAAAACGATAAAGAGTATTTTGATAGCTTTGAAAACCTTCAACCACCCCAAGAAATTGTGAAATATCTAGGAAACAACATAAAATGCAACTATAACCAACAGCAAAATTATAATTCTTTTAACTGCGTTCACTTGTGTCTGAAATTTCTTTATAAATAAAACAAAAAACTAAATTTAGTTTATCAAAAATAAACCCGTTTTCTTTATTACATTTTTTTATAAGTATATTTTGATGTACAATTAGATGATGATGATTCTTTGTTCTTGTCGATGTATGATTTAAAAGGGTTCCTTATTACAAGATACTGCAGCTTCTTAAGTGTTGTATCTTTCATTCCAAACCTTATCTTTATCCATCCTTCTCGATTGGATGCTGTGATCAAACTAAAAGTGATCCCAGTAAGTTCAGTTTTTCGTTCGCATTTTTATCTCAACTTTGTTATAAATGATTTCACAATATATGAAATTGTCATATCATATATCTGTTTATACTTTTTAACCTCGATCAATTCAACATCAGATCGGAACTCTGTGTCTTGTGTTGTAAATAATTCAATTTCACCATTACTCATAATTCTTTCGGTGGAATATTCACGATATTCATAACAAGCTATTACCAAAGTACGTTTCTTATAATTACGAGTACTATCGTATGAACAACGAATTGTCAGATCTAATTGATCATATTCTAACTTAAAATGTCTGTAAAAAATATTTTCACTTTCAATTATTCCTTGTATATCCTTCTCTTTTCTCAACAAATCTTGCCTGAATGCCTCTATAGCCTCTTTGACAGTAAAATATTTTACTTGGGGCTTTTCTGTTGTTGTTGTTGTTGTTTTATTATTCTCATTTTATTGATGAATGATCTCATTGATTTTCATTAATTGAAAGGACAAATCAATTTTTAAAGTATCATTGCTAGGTAGCAGCAAAGAGAATTCCAAATTTCCTTTATTCTCAGCATTAGCTGTAATATTTAGTGGTACTGGAATAGCTTGTAATAAACCCAATGAAAAGCAAACTATCAGCAAGGAATATTTATACATTTTGTTTGATTATTGGGAAGAGATGAACACACCTTACCAGAGAAAGATCAAATTAAAACTGAATTAAGATTCTTTAAATTAAATCTTTTTATTTATTCTGTTATTATATAGTGACATTTGTTTCTCTGCACGCATTACTATACTCTCCATCATATAACAACCACAATTATCGGGTCCGTCTTGACATGTATCTGATGACCAGCTGCATGTTGAATAATGGTATCCATATTTAGAAGTAATAAGAGAAGCATGAGTGTATTCACATAATTTTATGAAGCAATGTTTAATATCCTCATAATGCTCATCCAACAAAATGTCCTTGTTGCCTATTGAAAAGGTAGAAATTTGCTTCCTAAGCTGATCGAAATTTATGTCCACCATCCTTTCCATTATCAGTTTTAGCAATAAGTTAATCCAACAATTGTATGTCTTCTTCATCAATATCACTTAGCTTAGTATCAAAATCATTAAACACACAATGTTCATTAAAACGATTTGTTGTTCTCAGGGGATGAAAACCATCAGTTGTGACTCCGATTAATGTTATTGTACCACCGACTACTTCAATTTTAAGATGCTCATTAATATTAAATTGATATAATATTGATGATTAACTTCCAGATAGTGAATCTCCTCTACACATATTCAACAATAAACATTTATTCCCATCCTCCGGTGTTAGATAAACTGATAAACTACTATCAATTATATCTACTCTTACAATTTTAAAATATTTCCACGATGAGAGGCAAGTGCAATATCGATCACCCGATTTTATAGTTTGAATCCAAAACATCATTTACACTAAAATTCTTCTATAAACATGTATGCAGCAAGTACACCTCTTAGAAGACGAAGAATGACAATTGCAATTTTTATTACACGTCTTGATCAGATGTATCCAATACATTTCCGACAAATAATGATTAATTCATGATACCAACTCTATTTATAAAATTATAGGTGTGCACATCACAACAAAATAAATCCTAAGAAATAGATCATACATCAAACAAAATAAATCCTTAAAATAGATCATTCATCAAACATAATATAAAAATAAAACTATACACAACTAAACCACAATTGGAACATCATAATCACAATCCGAACATCGTAACCACAATTGGAACACCCTTACCACAATTGGAACACCCTAACCACAATTGGAACATCCAACTGTCAATCAAATCAAAACCACAAGAAGGGTGGTGTTTTGCACCACTTTACGAACGCCAGAACGTTGGCATTATGTGTGAAACAGTACATTATTTAAATGACCACCACGCGGATTGTTGCAAGCATCGATTCTTTTGAGGTAATTTTCGAGCGCTTTTTGACACATATTGGGCGGTATCTCAGCCATAACTTGACGAATGTAGGTTTTCAAGTGCTCAAGAGTTAAAGGTTTATCTGCATAAACACGGTCTTTCGCGTAGCCCCACACAAAAAGTTCAGGGGTGTCAAAATACGCCGTTCCTTGAAATAAAGCCATATCCGCTCGTGTTGTGTGGCATATGGCACCGTCTTGTTGAAGCCACATATTTTACAAGCCGTATTCTTCAATAGCAGGCAAAAAAAGTCGGTTATCATATGACCATAACGCTCCGAATTGACGGTGACAGTCGTTCCATCGTCGTTTTCGAAGGAGTAAGGTCCAATCACGCCTCCGGACCAAAGAGCGCCCCAAACATTGACTTTTTGTGGATGTAATGTCCTCGCTTGAATTACTTGAGGATTCTCAGAACCCCAAATACGACAATTTTGTTTATTAACATACCCGCTGAGTGACAAATGTGCTTCGTCGCTCAAGAAAATTTTATTCCAAAAATCGCCGTACACCGCCTGTTGTTTGAGCACCCATTCGACGTATCTACGACGTTGTGAATGGTCAGCTGGCTTCAGTTGTTGTATGAGCTTGACTTTATATGGATGAAGGTGTAGATCCAAATGCAAAAGACGCCATAATATGCCGTAAGACAGTCCTAATTCCTGAGAACGACGAGGAATCGATACATTCGGTTCTTCGGCAACACTTTCACTTACAGCAGCGATATTTTCAGTGGTACGAGCGAAACGATGATGCACAGGCCTTACAATATCTGTAACCAATCCAGTCTCTTCAAATTTCTTCACAATTTTGCCAATTGCTTGCATAGTTGGACGATTATGTAAACCCTAATCCCTTCTTAAAACACAATATGTGGCTGTGGCAGAATCACAATTTTTGTAGTAGGTTTCAACAATTTGTATGCGTTGTGCGATATTTAAGCGATCCATTTTCGTCAATGTCGGACTTTAAACTGAAAAAAAAAAGTTTTAACAACTTAGTTTGACAGATGTCGAATTCCAGCCCTATACGTTTGAAACCACAAAATGGATATAAAAGATTTTATATACAATGGCTGAGTGAGGTAGGTTTCTGCATTCTGCTTGTACAAAAAAAAATAGTTAATTCAAAAAATTGGGATAGCCATTGTATATAGATATTAATGGTACTATTTTTTTTTTAATTCAATTTTATTTAATCTTCACTTATAACTATCTTAAAACTACAAAAAATGTTTAAGACTAGCCTAATTATCAATAACTTACAACTAATTTACTGGCCCTTTCCGGGCGCTCTAAACTAAACTATATCTCTTAATACTAATGTCTTTCGACCTAAAAACTATTTTAATTAAATCTAATTATTTTATTTTTATTTAAGCAAGAAAATTTTACTACAAAAACTTAGTATCAGATCATTTTAAATTTTTACCTAGAACTACCTAAAGCTAGACTAAAAACAACTTAATCTAGATACAACTTATACTAACTAAAAATAACTTAAGCTACTTAAAATACCTAAAAATACCCAAAACCACTTAAAAACTAGAACATTTTTTTCGTTTTAAATTTTTTTTTGTTTATATTTTGTATACGTATGCAGACACACAACAACATGCCACCTACACATACATGTATATACTTTCATACATATACGCACGCACATACATATACAGCCGCGCAGATGCATGCACCTATGCCTATGTCGCATACATATATATTTTTAATTTTTTTTTTTTTTTGTGCCACTCCGACTGTTCCTTATACCTAATTTCCCTAAATCTATGTAAGTCGGCCAAGACATACATTCTTAATCGACTTTAGCTATCAAACTGCTGTTAAGAGAGCCACCACAACTGGTTCTCTTGTTTCGCCCTATCCCTTCGGTCCCGATCGGACACAGTCCTACTGAACCGAAGGCGCTCTTCTCCACCTTGAGCGATGACGTCTCGACTATAAAGGAGTCGCCTATCTACAGTTTTACGGCTGACGTGGTAGATAAGCGGAACCGCCATTCTATCCTGTATCAGCCCTCGACTGTCTAAATAGAGGAATGACTCGGGAGGGATGTAACCACTGAACCGCGCACTCTCAAAATATTCGTTATTGGGGTAATAAGCCCCAAAAATTAAGCTGTTAGTTGAGGACATCGCTCTTGCAACGTGACCCCGAATCAGCTTAAACAAAAAATTATCTATTCTGTTTATGTTGGCTCCGTTGTATAGAACCTGGTTGGAATAATATCCAGTGTACTCCGACTCTGGTGTTCTGTGTATTCCAAGGCAACGTCTAAGACATTGCCTCTCAAATACCCGAATCTTTTCCATTTGAGATGGGGCAACGTGGAACCACACCGGGCATCCGTAGGCAATTATCGGCCTGATGAGGGTCATGTAGCAAATCACCTTTACCCTGCTGTCAAGACGGCTGCTATAAAACAGTCGTTTTGTCAAGGCAAAGGCTCCCCTAGTCCTGGCCAAAGCAGCATCTATATGTCTGTCGAAATACAGGTACTGATCCAACCAGATGCCAAGGTACTTTACTACACTTTTACTCGCCAGTGGATATCCATGTGGCCCTACGATCACCAGCTTGCGCCAGTTCTTTCTCGTATCCCTTGAGGCGCTAGACAACGGAGTCCTAAACCAAATAGTTTCTGATTTCTGGAAGTTGATTTTCAACTTCCAGTCATCACAATATCGCTGAATCTTGTCGAAGTCACTCTGCCAGAGACTTTTGATGAGCTCAACTGTATTAGCTGTTCCGTACGCAATTCGATCGTCGGCGTACGCAATTGCCTGAGTTAGACTACCTATCAGATCGCTGGTGTAAATGCTGAATAGAATCGGCGAGTTAACCGCTGCCTGCTGAAGACCATTATTAATATTAAAAATTGCGGCAGAAGTTACATTGCCACTCTTGACAACATACTTTCTACCATTTAGGATGTCAGAAAGCATATACAATAGATGTTTACTTATACCTAGTCTGGTTAGCTTTAGATAGAACCCTTCTAACCATACGGTGTCGAAGGCCTTCTCCAAATCAACCAGACAGGCACCCGTACACTGCTTTTTAGTTTTGTTCCATTGGATATCAGAAACTAGTTTAGACGCGGCATGAATTGTGTCATGTCCCGCCTTAAAACCGAACTGATTATCCGGGATGATATTTTTGTCCTCCGCCCATTTGAACAGGGCTCTATTAATAACCTTTTCAAATACTTTGCTGATGCTTGGAAGAAGATTTATCGACCGGAGGTTCGCCGGATTGGAGTTGTCCTTTCCCTTTTTTGGGAGAGGGTGCACCACAGCTGTCTTCCACCGCACTGGATAATATGCATTATTCAGCGCGTTGTTCAACAGTGTGGTATAAATGTCATCTGCTTCTTGAGGCAAATGTCGTAGTACAACGTTGGTTATACCATCGACTCCTGCTGACTTCTTTTTCTTTAATGAATCGAAGATGAGCTGGAGCTCATTTTTCGAAATTAACAAGGGACTGGGCCCATTTCGGTCGGCGATTATGGCGTTTGCCAAATCTTCATCATTAAACCCGGTAAAACCAAAGTTCTCAGATCGCCATTCGCTAATATCGTTCCGGAGCCATAAGTGATGAAGCAGAGCTCTGTTCTCCAGGTCATGATTCGGGCGAATGCTAGCATTCACCTTGTACACTTGCTGGAAAGCAGCCCCCACAGCCTCCACTCTCTCCTGCGGTACTTCGACTATATAGAGGTCATCGTCCAATACGGCATCCTCTGGGTCTATGCCTGCTGTCAGAAGTACGTCTCTGTTCTCTGTCGTCCTCTGGAGCTTAAGACACGGAAGATCGTTTTGATCCTTTCTTCTAAAAAGCTTATTAATTTTTGGGAACATACTTGGGTCGCTAGAGTTAACGGTACGAATTTTATTGTCCCAGAACAAATTAATAGCCAATCTATAATTTTCTTTGATCAATTGGTTGATGTTTTTGATGGACGACTTCAGTGTCCTAATCTCCAGATCTCGTGTATCAGTAAACCGTCTGTACAAGCGTTTTAGTCTTGTTAGAAGTCCACTTTTTTGTCTGTGAAGTGCGTCAATTGTCGCGTTACGGTACATGTCAGTTGCGTTACGTTCTTTGTATTTCGGTATTGTTCTGTTCATTGTTCGTAGAATCGTTTCGTCAATTTGTTCTAAGTATCTGTCGATTTCAGTATTTGTTAGGTTCCTGTCATTTGGTGGGGATATACCATTTGACCGTAAATCTCTCAATTAGGCGTTGAAGAAGCGTGTCCAGCGAACCTTACTGTAATTGTAAGTATGCACAGGCACATACTCCTCCAACTCCATAAGCTCGTTCGGAAGTTGTATAACGGCGGCGAATCCGCAGTGGTCACTGTCGTACTCGATCGTTCGTAAACAATTTCTTGGTCGTTGACCCACAGTGTCAGTAATTGTTAGTCTTGCGTCTTTCAGCAATAGATCCAGATAGGCACCGCTTCTTGGAAACGATGGCCTCTCTATGGCTAGAAGATCGAGGCGATGCTCAAGGTTGTATCGACCCATCCAATAACACAAATGGTTACCTCGAGGATTTTGTATTTGATTTATGGTACTATCATGACAACGAAATTCATCCAGCCTGGAATAAGCTATACTACTCATCATGAGTGCCACTCCCAAATCGGAGGGTAGGTAGTGTTGGTGTGCAAAGAAAAGCAAATATGAAGAAGAATAGCGTGATACTAGTTTGCTGAGAGAAATATATACAAACTTTATTATAAGTTAGAGGAGGAAATGAAAACAATGTATTTCAGTTTTTTTTTTTTTTTTTTTTATGAGGATTTCTTTGTTGAGTAGGAGCTGATTGTGTGTGTGTGCTTTTTTTATTCTACGGACAAATAGAATGAAAATTGATTGATGGCTGTAGAAAATATTTAAATATTCAGGTATACACTTGCGTGCAACGGTCACTACTCAACAAAATAAAGTTTTTTACCAAATGCACAAACATGATAATAATTTAACAGTTAAAATTTGAGATTTCTGTTAATCGTTGTGCAAAAAAATTTTTCTTGTGATATTTTTTTTAATTTTATATTAATAATTGTTTGAATCTTGAAAAAAAAAAATGATTTTTTTGAAAATTCAGATTTGATAAGTAATTTCGTAAAAAAATCGAGATCACGAATTTTCAAATAAGGATTGTTTATTAATAGGTATTAAATATTTTTTAAAGTCATTTTTTACTTATTTTTTTTAATGAGTATTCAACAATATATATGTATATACATTTGAAAATGTTATTTCAAAAAAAAAAAATCGTCAGAATATTTAATTTAGCAAAATATTATTTTTTTCAATACCCAAAAAATATAATAAAATTTAATAGCACATTTTTTTTTTTTAATTCTTGGAGCCGTTTTACATTTTTCCTTAATGTTTATTTTTGAACATTTCTATGGAAGGTACCGTTATTTTAAATCGATTAAGTTGAAGTTTCAAAATATTGAGTTTCCAAAAAATAATGTTTTTTTTTTAATAAAAAATGTTTTTTTTTTAAATATTTTTTTTTTTTTATTTGGGCTAACATTACTGGTAGGAGCTTCTGCATAAAATAAATTTTAAAAAATGATAAAAAGTATCTTTTCTCTTTATTAATGAATTGATTTTTTTATAAAAATTGTTCAAACCGTTTTTGAGAAAAATAATATTTACATTTTTGGTCTAAAAAAAGTATGGCAGGTAGGTATCTACCGTCAGTTTTCGTCTTAAAAAATGAAAAAAAAGGTGTGGGCATATTTATGAAAAAAACGTTTAGGCTGTAACAATTCAAAATCCTAAAATCCACCAAATACCCAAAATTTGAAAGAAAAATTTAAAATAAATTCTATAATAACCTATACATGCATGTTTACCCATATACATTCTTACTTCAAATTCATGTATACGGCAATAGCGTTGATATAATTTATTTATACCGGCCTTATTTTGAAGCTTGCCATGGCAAAAACAGCTTGTTTGGTTTCCTCCCTTACCCTCTATATTGTTGTCAGAACTAGTAAGACTCGAACGTCTCGCTTCTTTTTTTGCCTTTCAGTCTCTACGTTTTTTCGTCCACAACAACAACTCAATTTCAAGAAAAGCGAAATTAGCGCCCCTTAACGATCGAACTACTAGCTACAAAATTCTGTCTCATAGTACTCGTAGTGCTATAGGTATCATATACAAAGGTATAACGCAAAAAAACGAACCCTTCCTTTTCATTTATTTTATGAATTTATATGTACGACTATCTCCCCCTTGGGCTGAATCCTGTATCTTAAAGATTAAGGTTGCCACGGGTTGATGTTGATGTTGATGTTGATGTTGATGTTGATGTTGATGTTGATGTTGATGTTGATGTTGATGTTGATGTTGATGTTGATGTTGATGTTGATGTTGATGTTGATGTTGATGTTGATGTTGATGTTGATGTTGATGTTGATGTTGATGTTGATGATGTTGATGTTGATGTTGATGTTGATGTTGATGTTGATGTTGATGTTGATGTTGATGTTGATGTTGATGTTGATGTTGATGTTGATGTTGATGTTGATGTTGATGTTGATGTTGATGTTGATGTTGATGTTGATGTTGATGTTGATGTTGATGTTGATGTGATGTTGATGTTGATGTTGATGTTGATGTTGATGTTGATGTTGATGTTGATGTTGATGTTGATGTTGATGTTGATGTTGATGTTGATGTTGATGTGATGTTGATGTTGATGTTGATGTTGATGTTGATGTTGATGTTGATGTTGATGTTGATGTTGATGTTGATGTTGATGTTGATGTTGATGTTGATGTTGATGTTGATGTTGATGTTGATGTTGATGTTGATGTTGATGTTGATGTTGATGTTGATGTTGATGTTGATGTTGATGTTGATGTTGATGTTGATGTTGATGTTGATGTTGATGTTGATGTTGATGTTGATGTTGATGTTGATGTTGATGTTGATGTTGATGTTGATGTTGATGTTGATGTTGATGTTGATGTTGATGTTGATGTTGATGTTGATGTTGATGTTGATGTTGATGTTGATGTTGATGTTGATGTTGATGTTGATGTTGATGTTGATGTTGATGTTGATGTTGATGTTGATGTTGATGTTGATGTTGATGTTGATGATGTTGATGTGATGTTGATGTTGATGTTGATGTTGATGTTGATGTTGATGTTGATGTTGATGTTGATGTTGATGTTGATGTTGATGTTGATGTTGATGTTGATGTTGATGTTGATGTTGATGTTGATGTTGATGTTGATGTTGATGTTGATGTTGATGTTGATGTTGATGTTGATGTTGATGTTGATGTTGATGTTGATGTTGATGTTGATGTTGATGTTGATGTTGATGTTGATGTTGATGTTGAGTTGATGTTGATGTTGATGTTGATGTTGATGTTGATGTTGATGTTGATGTTGATGTTGATGTTGATGTTGATGTTGATGTTGATGTTGATGTTGATGTTGATTGATGTTGATGTTGATGTTGATGTTGATGTTGATGTTGATGTTGATGTTGATGTTGATGTTGATGTTGATGTTGATGTTGATGTTGATGTTGATGTTGATGTTGATGTTGATGTTGATGTTGATGTTGATGTTGATGTTGATGTTGATGTTGATGTTGATGTTGATGTTGATGTTGATGTTGATGTTGATGTTGATGTTGATGTTGATGTTGATGTTGATGTTGATGTTGATGTTGATGTTGATGTTGATGTTGATGTTGATGTTGATGTTGATGTTGATGTTGATGTTGATGTTGATGTTGATGTTGATGTTGATGTTGATGTTGATGTTGATGTTGATGTTGATGTTGATGTTGATGTTGATGTTGATGTTGATGTTGATGTTGATGTGATGTTGATGTTGATGTTGATGTTGATGTTGATGTTGATGTTGATGTTGATGTTGATGTTGATGTTGATGTTGATGTTGATGTTGATGTTGATGTTGATGTTGATGTTGATGTTGATGTTGATGTTGATGTTGATGTTGATGTTGATGTTGATGTTGATGTGATGTTGTGATGTTGATGTTGATGTTGATGTTGATGTTGATGTTGATGTTGATGTTGATGTTGATGTTGATGTTGATGTTGATGTTGATGTTGATGTTGATGTTGATGTTGATGTTGATGTTGATGTTGATGTTGATGTTGATGTTGATGTTGATGTTGATGTTGATGTTGATGTTGATGTTGATGTTGATGTTGATGTTGATGTTGATGTTGATGTTGATGTTGATGTTGATGTTGATGTTGATGTTGATGTTGATGTTGATGTTGATGTTGATGTTGATGTTGATGTTGATGTTGATGTTGATGTTGATGTTGATGTTGATGTTGATGTTGATGTTGATGTGTGATGTTGATGTTGATGTTGATGTTGATGTGATGTTGATGTTGATGTGATGTTGATGTTGATGTTGATGTTGATGTTGATGTTGATGTTGATGTTGATGTTGATGTTGATGTTGATGTTGATGTTGATGTTGATGTTGTGATGTTGATGTTGATGTTGATGTTGATGTTGATGTTGATGTTGATGTTGATGTTGATGTTGATGTTGATGTTGATGTTGATGTTGATGTTGATGTTGATGTTGATGTTGATGTTGATGTTGATGTTGTGTTGATGTTGATGTTGATGTTGATGTTGATGTTGATGTTGATGTTGATGTTGATGTTGATGTTGATGTTGATGTTGTTGTGTTGATGTTGATGTTGATGTTGATGTTGATGTGATGTTGATGTTGATGTTGATGTTGATGTTGATGTTGATGTTGATGTTGATGTTGATGTTGATGTTGATGTTGATGTTGATGTTGATGTTGATGTTGATGTTGATGTTGATGTTGTGTTGATGTTGATGTTGATGTTGTGTTGATGTGATGTTGATGTTGATGTTGATGTTGATGTTGATGTTGATGTTGATGTTGATGTTGATGTTGATGTTGTGTTGATGTTGATGTTGATGTTGATGTTGATGTTGATGTTGATGTTGATGTTGATGTTGATGTTGATGTTGATGTTGATGTTGATGTTGATGTTGATGTTGATGTTGATGTTGATGTTGATGTTGATGTTGATGTGATGTTGATGTTGATGTTGATGTTGATGTTGATGTTGATGTTGATGTTGATGTTGATGTTGATGTTGATGTTGATGTTGATGTTGATGTGATGTTGATGTTGATGTTGATGTTGATGTTGTGTTGATGTTGATGTTGATGTTGATGTTGATGTTGATGTTGATGTTGATGTTGATGTTGATGTTGATGTTGATGTTGATGTTGATGTTGATGTTGATGTTGATGTTGATGTTGATGTTGATGTTGATGTTGATGTGTTGATGTTGATGTTGATGTTGATGTTGATGTTGATGTTGATGTTGATGTTGATGTTGATGTTGATGTTGATGTTGATGTTGATGTTGATGTGATGTTGATGTTGATGTTGATGTTGATGTTGATGTTGATGTTGATGTTGATGTTGATGTTGATGTTGATGTTGATGTGTGTTGATGTTGATGTTGATGTTGATGTTGATGTTGATGTTGATGTTGATGTTGATGTTGATGTTGATGTTGTTGTTGTTGTTGTTGATGTTGATGTTGATGTTGATGTTGATGTTGATGTTGATGTTGATGTTGATGTTGATGTTGATGTTGATGTTGATGTTGATGTTGATGTTGATGTTGATGTTGATGTTGATGTTGATGTTGATGTTGATGTTGATGTTGATGTTGATGTTGATGTTGATGTTGATGTTGATGTTGATGTTGATGTTGATGTTGATGTTGATGTTGATGTTGATGTTGATGTTGATGTTGATGTTGATGTTGATGTTGATGTTGATGTTGATGTTGATGTTGATGTTGATGTTGATGTTGATGTTGATGTTGATGTTGATGTTGATGTTGATGTTGATGTTGATGTTGATGTTGATGTTGATGTTGATGTTGATGTTGATGTTGATGTTGATGTTGATGTTGATGTTGATGTTGATGTTGATGTTGATGTTGATGTTGATGTTGATGTTGATGTTGATGTTGATGTTGATGTTGATGTTGATGTTGATGTTGATGTTGATGTTGATGTTGATGTTGATGTTGATGTTGATGTTGATGTTGATGTTGATGTTGATGTTGATGTTGATGTTGATGTTGATGTTGATGTTGATGTTGATGTTGATGTTGATGTTGATGTTGATGTTGATGTTGATGTTGATGTTGATGTTGATGTTGATGTTGATGTTGATGTTGATGTTGATGTTGATGTTGATGTTGATGTTGATGTTGATGTTGATGTTGATGTTGATGTTGATGTTGATGTTGATGTTGATGTTGATGTTGATGTTGATGTTGATGTTGATGTTGATGTTGATGTTGATGTTGATGTTGATGTTGATGTTGATGTTGATGTTGATGTTGATGTTGATGTTGATGTTGATGTTGATGTTGATGTTGATGTTGATGTTGATGTTGATGTTGATGTTGATGTTGATGTTGATGTTGATGTTGATGTTGATGTTGATGTTGATGTTGATGTTGATGTTGATGTTGATGTTGATGTTGATGTTGATGTTGATGTTGATGTTGATGTTGATGTTGATGTTGATGTTGATGTTGATGTTGATGTTGATGTTGATGTTGATGTTGATGTTGATGTTGATGTTGATGTTGATGTTGATGTTGATGTTGATGTTGATGTTGATGTTGATGTTGATGTTGATGTTGATGTTGATGTTGATGTTGATGTTGATGTTGATGTTGATGTTGATGTTGATGTTGATGTTGATGTTGATGTTGATGTTGATGTTGATGTTGATGTTGATGTTGATGTTGATGTTGATGTTGATGTTGATGTTGATGTTGATGTTGATGTTGATGTTGATGTTGATGTTGATGTTGATGTTGATGTTGATGTTGATGTTGATGTTGATGTTGATGTTGATGTTGATGTTGATGTTGATGTTGATGTTGATGTTGATGTTGATGTTGATGTTGATGTTGATGTTGATGTTGATGTTGATGTTGATGTTGATGTTGATGTTGATGTTGATGTTGATGTTGATGTTGATGTTGATGTTGATGTTGATGTTGATGTTGATGTTGATGTTGATGTTGATGTTGATGTTGATGTTGATGTTGATGTTGATGTTGATGTTGATGTTGATGTTGATGTTGATGTTGATGTTGATGTTGATGTTGATGTTGATGTTGATGTTGATGTTGATGTTGATGTTGATGTTGATGTTGATGTTGATGTTGATGTTGATGTTGATGTTGATGTTGATGTTGATGTTGATGTTGATGTTGATGTTGATGTTGATGTTGATGTTGATGTTGATGTTGATGTTGATGTTGATGTTGATGTTGATGTTGATGTTGATGTTGATGTTGATGTTGATGTTGATGTTGATGTTGATGTTGATGTTGATGTTGATGTTGATGTTGATGTTGATGTTGATGTTGATGTTGATGTTGATGTTGATGTTGATGTTGATGTTGATGTTGATGTTGATGTTGATGTTGATGTTGATGTTGATGTTGATGTTGATGTTGATGTTGATGTTGATGTTGATGTTGATGTTGATGTTGATGTTGATGTTGATGTTGATGTTGATGTTGATGTTGATGTTGATGTTGATGTTGATGTTGATGTTGATGTTGATGTTGATGTTGATGTTGATGTTGATGTTGATGTTGATGTTGATGTTGATGTTGATGTTGATGTTGATGTTGATGTTGATGTTGATGTTGATGTTGATGTTGATGTTGATGTTGATGTTGATGTTGATGTTGATGTTGATGTTGATGTTGATGTTGATGTTGATGTTGATGTTGATGTTGATGTTGATGTTGATGTTGATGTTGATGTTGATGTTGATGTTGATGTTGATGTTGATGTTGATGTTGATGTTGATGTTGATGTTGATGTTGATGTTGATGTTGATGTTGATGTTGATGTTGATGTTGATGTTGATGTTGATGTTGATGTTGATGTTGATGTTGATGTTGATGTTGATGTTGATGTTGATGTTGATGTTGATGTTGATGTTGATGTTGATGTTGATGTTGATGTTGATGTTGATGTTGATGTTGATGTTGATGTTGATGTTGATGTTGATGTTGATGTTGATGTTGATGTTGATGTTGATGTTGATGTTGATGTTGATGTTGATGTTGATGTTGATGTTGATGTTGATGTTGATGTTGATGTTGATGTTGATGTTGATGTTGATGTTGATGTTGATGTTGATGTTGATGTTGATGTTGATGTTGATGTTGATGTTGATGTTGATGTTGATGTTGATGTTGATGTTGATGTTGATGTTGATGTTGATGTTGATGTTGATGTTGATGTTGATGTTGATGTTGATGTTGATGTTGATGTTGATGTTGATGTTGATGTTGATGTTGATGTTGATGTTGATGTTGATGTTGATGTTGATGTTGATGTTGATGTTGATGTTGATGTTGATGTTGATGTTGATGTTGATGTTGATGTTGATGTTGATGTTGATGTTGATGTTGATGTTGATGTTGATGTTGATGTTGATGTTGATGTTGATGTTGATGTTGATGTTGATGTTGATGTTGATGTTGATGTTGATGTTGATGTTGATGTTGATGTTGATGTTGATGTTGATGTTGATGTTGATGTTGATGTTGATGTTGATGTTGATGTTGATGTTGATGTTGATGTTGATGTTGATGTTGATGTTGATGTTGATGTTGATGTTGATGTTGATGTTGATGTTGATGTTGATGTTGATGTTGATGTTGATGTTGATGTTGATGTTGATGTTGATGTTGATGTTGATGTTGATGTTGATGTTGATGTTGATGTTGATGTTGATGTTGATGTTGATGTTGATGTTGATGTTGATGTTGATGTTGATGTTGATGTTGATGTTGATGTTGATGTTGATGTTGATGTTGATGTTGATGTTGATGTTGATGTTGATGTTGATGTTGATGTTGATGTTGATGTTGATGTTGATGTTGATGTTGATGTTGATGTTGATGTTGATGTTGATGTTGATGTTGATGTTGATGTTGATGTTGATGTTGATGTTGATGTTGATGTTGATGTTGATGTTGATGTTGATGTTGATGTTGATGTTGATGTTGATGTTGATGTTGATGTTGATGTTGATGTTGAGTGTTGATGTTGATGTTGATGTTGATGTTGATGTTGATGTTGATGTTGATGTTGATGTTGATGTTGATGTTGATGTTGATGTTGATGTTGATGTTGATGTTGATGTTGATGTTGATGTTGATGTTGATGTTGATGTTGATGTTGATGTTGATGTTGATGTTGATGTTGATGTTGATGTTGATGTTGATGTTGATGTTGATGTTGATGTTGATGTTGATGTTGATGTTGATGTTGATGTTGATGTTGATGTTGATGTTGATGTTGATGTTGATGTTGATGTTGATGTTGATGTTGATGTTGATGTTGATGTTGATGTTGATGTTGATGTTGATGTTGATGTTGATGTTGATGTTGATGTTGATGTTGATGTTGATGTTGATGTTGATGTTGATGTTGATGTTGATGTTGATGTTGATGTTGATGTTGATGTTGATGTTGATGTTGATGTTGATGTTGATGTTGATGTTGATGTTGATGTTGATGTTGATGTTGATGTTGATGTTGATGTTGATGTTGATGTTGATGTTGATGTTGATGTTGATGTTGATGTTGATGTTGATGTTGATGTTGATGTTGATGTTGATGTTGATGTTGATGTTGATGTTGATGTTGATGTTGATGTTGATGTTGATGTTGATGTTGATGTTGATGTTGATGTTGATGTTGATGTTGATGTTGATGTTGATGTTGATGTTGATGTTGATGTTGATGTTGATGTTGATGTTGATGTTGATGTTGATGTTGATGTTGATGTTGATGTTGATGTTGATGTTGATGTTGATGTTGA